>MJUU01072675.1:97350-146431 GCA_002080025.1 Modiolus philippinarum
AAATTGCCAACATCCCATATAAAAACTGAAAAGACAACCTAAACCGGGAAGGAAAATTTCGGATTTTAATTCTTGAGAAAATTAAATGTCAAGATTTCAGCAAAACAGTAATAATTACAGAACGTCTTCTGGAATACCCAGGAACCTGCCTTAACAGCATTCCATGCTTTGATTCTGGACAAGACATTGTATTAAGGGGAAATAACCGAAGTTTGTTTACTTATATGGTACGACCAAAAACCCAAAAATATGATAAACGAAATGAAATCAAAAGTACAAGTTTCCAATATTAAAATTTTTTATAGCCGGTTTTAAATTAGAATCAAAATATAAATTATGTCTATTATATGGACTAAATGTTAAAAAAAAGAATAAACAGCATTGGAATAGTCACGTAAGATACGACATGACTCTCCTAGGAGAAATGTGTTAGTTATTGTTGGTTTTCGGTAATTAGTGAAATCAACATAGTACACAAATAGTGAAACGTAAATACACATAAAGTACCTCCATGATGCTGAAATGAAAACATCGTGAATTTAGTAAGAAAACAACTCAAAAAATTTTTATTTCTTTTATTAAAAGTAATAAGTAATGTCTCAATACACCCAAATGATTGTTGAATACCTGCAAACTGTATTTTGTCATCATTGTATGTGTCTACCGGACATTTTATCTTCTCGACTTTCCTCCTTGGTTCTCATTTACTCATAAAGTTGGATCCCTTCTCTGGAAATGAATTTAAGCTCCCAAATTTCCAACTTATAATCGAGTATATACAGTAAACTCATATGCTCTTTAGAGAAATACACACTACTAAATCACAGCTACTGGTGAGGTAATAAACAGCACTAAAACACACCTACTTGTCAGGTAAATACATGTATACAGCATAAAATATAGATGTAGGGTCAGTAAATACTCGGCACAAATTCAGGTACTGTAAAAGCAGAGATATCCGTGGGGGATTAAATTTTATTTATTTCGTGGGTAAGTGTTATCAACGAAATTAAATCCCAACAAATTTAATTGCAGTAATACAAATGACTAAATATGCTATGAATTCCACGAAAATTTGTCCCCACAAAATAGTTTTAAAGGTTCAGTCCTCCAAATTTTATCCCCATGAAAATAAATGATTTTACAGTAAAAACATGTATATAGCACTCAAATACAATTTCTGATCAGATAAATACTTTACACTAAAATACAGCAGAAGGATCTTTAAATAGACAGCACTTAAACTCAGCTGCTGGTCAATATACAGTTCCTAAACACAACTGTTTGTCAGGTAAATACACAGCACTAAACGCACCTAAAGCAGTAAAACACTACTTATGGTCAGGTAAATACACAGCTGCTGGGCAGAATAATACACAGCATTAAAACACAGCTGCTAGTCAGGTAAATACACATCACTAAAACACACCTACTTGTCAGGTAAATCATCAGCAATAAACACAGCTATTAGTCAGGTAAATCAGCAGCGCTAAACACAGCTGCTGGTCGAGTAATATTTTCTCTGTAACACACATTTTTCTCTGTAACACACATTTTTCTCCATTTTCATCAAAATCTATCATTTAATTCATATTAAAAATATTGAAATGATACTTTCTCCCTATATAAACTATATTAAAAAGGTCAAGATCTTGATATTTTCGGAAATGTCTACTGAAAAAACGAGTTCGGTGACCTATTGATTTTTCAGTAAAATTTTGGAGTGTGTTAAATACATGTAAAGTTTCAAGCACAGAAAAATTAGAAAAATCTATCATTTATTTTTAGTCACCCAAACTACCTTAATTACTAATTTAAACATTTGTATCATAGCCTTGCTTAGAAGTGCTTTTGTCAGTTACGCTTCTTGGCCTCTAGTTTTTAGAGCTCAACTTAAAACTCTTCTGGCCTATCCATATCAACAATTTTCACATAGTTACAGAACTGGAAGAAGTTGCTTAACCCTTTCACTGCCACGAGAAATTTGTGCAAATTTTGCTTCAGTGCCAAGCATTGTTTTGCTTGTTTTGTCAGTAGAACACAGAAATGCTGTTTTACTCTGACAACAATGATAAAACGTCATCAGTACATGGGTATCAAAGTGCGCTTTTGAACAGAACATTTGGTAGGTATGTTTGATTTATAAAAACAAAAAAAAGGTTGTGCAACGGTTAAATGGTTTATGGAAGAGGTAAGCCACAGTAAGACTGCAAAAGAAAAATAGAAGCGTCAATGAAAACGGCGCGATTTTTTCTTTCATTTGTGCCAATTTTTACTGTTAATTTGAGGTCAATGATAGATAAATATTTCATTTGTTCAAACTCCAGTACTAGAATGGAAAAAATGATAAAAGCTCTTGGGAATGAAAATAAAATGCACAAAATGATAAAAATTGAATGAATCTGACTGTTCTTGCTAATACATATTTAAACCACAAGAATATGTAGTTTCTCTATCTTTACGGTATCGGTTGGTACAGTGACTTTTTGCAGTTTATACAAGACAGAAATTATTTTTATTTCAAATTAAGCATGACTTCAAACTTTGACTAAGAATTTTCAACTTTTGCCTTGTGAAAAATAAATGTTAACACAACAAAATACTAAAATACAGTTTATTTGACACTAACTTTCGTTATTTGAAACCGTTTTTTAGCTCACCTGGCCTAAAAGGCCATGTGAGCTTTTGCCATCACTATGCGTCCATCGTCCGTTGTCCGTCGTCTGTCTGTCCGTCAACAATTTCAAAAATCTTCTCCTCTGAAACCGCTGGGCCAAATGTAACCAAACTTGACTTGAATCATCACCAGGGTATGGCTTCTCAAAATTGTGTTTGATTAGTCGGCTAGTCAAACAACATGGCTGCCATTGCTAAAAATAGAACATAGGGGTAAATTGCAGTTTTTGGCTAATAACTCGAAAACCGTTACAGATATCAAAAATCTGACATGGGGTTAAAAATGATCAGCATGATTAGATCTACCCTCTGTGAAATTTTGAAGAAAATCTGAAAACCCATCTCGGAGTTATAGCCCTTATTCCATAAAATTTTCAAAATTTTGGCATTTTTTATTTTTTATTTCAAAAAGTGTAACAGATAGAGGTCAAGTGCAAATTGCAAAAATGTTCAGCATATCAAGATCTACCCACCCTGAAATTTTGAAGAAAATCCATAAACCCTTGTAGGAGTTATTGCCCTTTTTTCACCGAATTTTTAAAATTGCNGCCAAAAAAGGCGGGAAAATTCAACATTGTCCGATTTCAATGAAATTTGGTTTCCAAATAGATATTGATGTTGCGACTTCAAAACCTGTGTTGAAAATTATTCGTTGACCGCCATTTTCAAAATAGGCCACCAAAAAAGGCGGGAAAAGTCAACATTGTCCGATTTCAATGACATTTGGTTTCCAAATAGGTCTTGATGTCGCAACTTCAAAACTGATGTTAAAAATTGTTCATCAACTGCCGTTTTTAAAATGGCCGCCAAAAAAGGCGGGAAAATTCCACTATGCCTGATGAAATTTAATTTCCAAATAGATATTGATGTTGCGAATTCAAAACTGATATTGAAAATTGTTTGTTGACTGCCATTTACAAAATGACGTCTTAACTTCAAAACTGGTGTCGAAAGTGGTCCATAGCAAGAACTTTTTTTGTCAAAAAAGCCCAACAAAGAAATTTAGTAAAACATGATCAGACTTTTAAAAACAGTTCAAGATATTGGAGGTGTTCGAGCTACGAAAGTTTTAGAAACTGAAGATCAACTGTATCACTTACAATGTTACCTTGATTGTGGCAGCTGAAAGCCAGGTGAGCGATACAGGCTCCTGGGAGCCTCTGTTTTTTTGGTTTTTTTTTAATTTTACTGATATACTTTGCATCATTGCATAATACATGTAGATGTTTAACTTGCGTCAATGCAAAAATCGGCACAAAAGAAACATGACATCGGCGCAAATGAAAAAAATGAAATCGGCGTAAATGAAAAATTGCAATACGCCAATGAAAATGCAATACGGGAATTTCAAGTTAGGAATTCTGGTGTAATTGAAGGCGGAAAAGATCGCCTAAAATACCAGTAAAAAGGAATTACTGTATGTCTGACCTATTGAAATGAAAATATATAATACTGTATAAGTGGTTATTTTCGCGGGACTCAAATTTCGCGATTTCTTTCAAAACTGCTGGATTTTATTTTCGTGGGACTCAAATTTTCGCGATTGCTTATCATTTACTGTATAAAGCCTCATTAATATTATATTTCTCGGTATGCAATTTTCGCATTTCCAGAATGGTCGCGAATAAAGCGAAAATTAAGTCCTCGTGAAAATAACCACTTATACGGTATACCACATAAAAACAAACTATTTATGAAATTGAAGTGTACTTAAACTTTTTCCTACATGGTTCCTTTGCATTGACGAAAAACAAAACAAATACATTAAATTTAGCTCAACAGTGCTAATTAATCTAGGATGCCAATAAGGAACATATCTGGTCATGTCAGAGGCATCCGAGTATGTTGTCAACAGAAATTGCAAAATTCACAAATTCAACATAAACAAACATGACAACAATATAATGTAGCCAACACTAAATGCTAAGAAATGTACCATCCGTGCGAAAAGTTCCCGGTCTCTTTCTTTTTTTGTTTACGTTACGCAAAATTCTACTTGATTCACTGAATCAAGATGGTGAAACGGTTCTCTATACGATATCGATAGTGGTGATGATTTACATAATATAGTGTGGCCATGGATCCATGTACTATCACCTGAACTAGCAGATGACATTGTATTTGATGAAAATGTTGGTCAACAGAATATGCCTTGACAGAACTTGAAACCAATTGTGTATTTTTCCTTTTCATGACCATAGATTTGTTAATAGCACATACTAACAGAGACTAAAGAGGGGAAAAGGGGACCCCAATATGGAAATAACATATTTGGTTTATTGTAACCATAAGGAACACCTTCGGCTGTATCTTGTGAAATACGACATTTCTCTATACCCTTGATAGTTAAATACAAAATCCTTTTGATTTCCAAGAAAATCCAAATCTGTTCTAAATTAGTATGATTTGGTGTTTTGTTTCAGAATGGCAGGAGGATGGCCCTTGATTTCAAATTCAAAACAATACCCATATATATGGTAACATGATGGTCATCTAACAAATTTCATATTTATGTAGCGATCACAAATCCAAAATGGCTGCCAGCGGGGAAGATAATTTAAAATAGGACCCTGTCGGGAAATGTTGTAAATTGTTAGATCTTGAAAACTGTTTCACACACCAATTTGATATTAAATTACAATGTAGACATGGTAATATGATGGTCATTAAACAGATACCAGTATATGATTTTAATACCAATCGTAAATCCAAGATTGCCGCCACTGCAAATTATAATTTAACATTAGACCAAATGGGACAATGTTGTTAATTGGTAATTCTTGGAAATCCATTCCATACATTAAATAGGTATGTTAACATGGTAGTAACCTACCAGATGAATGCTTTTATACCAATGGCTGTCACCTCATATTAATCATTTAAACCTGTGGGAAAATCTAATTTGATCTATAGCCACCAGGTGAGCGCTACAGGCTCACATGTGAGCCTCTGGTTATTGTACATTTTTGAGTGCAAAAATCTTGCAATCAGAGTAAAATTCCATGGCTTAAATGTGATGGAAATCAGATGACTGAGAAATGCTAGAGGGAGAGTGGTTATAGCACAATACAACTTTAAATTCATGGTTTAGATATTCATGTGATTTTTCATACATGTAGATTTGCACATTTTCTTGATTTCTTTTAAAATTGTTTCACCACATGTAATTACTGGCGCAGGACATTTCCATTAAAAAAAAGAAAATTCTTGTACTAACGTTTCCGACAAAAATTTGAAATCCCTATTCCGAAAATTGATTTTAAAATTTAAGACTGTATGATAGGGTATAGATTAAAAGAAGCTGGCAAACACTCTTGACCCCATATTTCCATATGTCTTGTCTCTTCCTTTGTTGTTCAATACAATAGTCTTCCTGTTTTGATTTTTAGTCATATGTTTATTATACTATATGGAAAACAGGAATGAGAAACAGGAGATTTGGGTGCCCTAAAACCAGTTTAATCCTACTGACTTTGCTTGTAGTGTCTCCATATCATATTGATGTTTACCATTTTGCTTTTATGTCGTGTAGTGGATTTCAGGTTGTGCATGAAATTTACAGTCATTGTACGCGTTCCCCTTTTAAGTCATCATAGATCAGCACTATAACTGTCGTCAGTTGTTTGCTTGTCTTTATGTGGTGCATGGACGACAGTTTTGTCAGTGCATAACGATAGGTGCACCGAACAATGAAACTTGAATGCTTTTCCTCTTACAGTGCTGGTACTTATATTTGATGCTACATGATTTATGTTTGTTATTTTCTCTTAGGATCATAACCATGCAATTTAGTTGTATTTTTCAATTTGCTTTCACTTATCCGGGTTGAGCAAGGGACAATAGGTATTTTATTTATGGAAGCGATTCATGTAATAATTTTCAGGAAGGTCCTATTTTCTATTTCCGGAAAAGGGAGCCAAAATTTTCGCAGGAGGGAAAAATAATTTTGAAAATAACCTTCTCCAGTGCCTACATGTATATTCGTTCCCCCGCTGTCACTGTTTGAAATAAGGGTGTTTTGCATGTGCCCAATTAACCTTTCATTTGTGCCTTCTTTTTTTCTTTCATTTGCGCTAATGTTTTATTTTATTTGCGCCTTTTTTACAAGTCAATTACAGGCAAATCAATTTCAACTCTTTCTGTCGGACAGTTTTTTATCATTACATGTAAATAACTGGGTTACTCTGCCTATAGGAGGTGGGAGGGGATTGAAGTTTTTGAGAACTCGGGCCATTATGAATTAAAAGTAAAACAAAACTAAATCTAATAAAGCCAAGGATACCAAGGAAGATGGACCAACAGCACAGCATTAAAATTAAAACAAGCGACATACAAATTACAAATATGTTTTTACTCAACTTGTTAACGTCCAAAAGAAAGTGTCTTTTTTTGTCTTCCTTACTGCAACAGGCATATCGACAAGTTATCTTCATTTGATAAATCTGGAGTAAACGTAGCCGATTAAAATAAAAGAATCAGAGCAAATGAAAATCATCAAATTTGGCGTAAATGAAAAAAAAATCAAATAGGCGGAAACGAAAATTGGAAATTTATGAAATTGGCATAAAATCATTACAAAAAAAACACACACAGAGAAAACAAATAGCAGACCCGAAAAATTTAAACAGACAAACAAAAAATGGCTATTCTAATAAAAGATAAAAACAAAATAGGAAACAAAAATGAATCCAACAAACAAAAACAGAAAAAAGAAATGACAAATGAAAGTTAGTTAAAAGAGGAAATGTATATTAAAAACAACGATCTAATTTTGGCCACTGTTAGTGAAAATATGGTAAGCGCGGATGGATTATATGGCAAAATTATTTGGTCGCACTTGTATTTCTAAAGTTCACATATTATACTGTAGTCACTGATGTTATTGTCATGTTGGTTGCTAGACGTCATGAAAAACAACATCGGCCTAAAATCGGCCTACTGGCACTCAACGTAGTATTTACTGATCAGCCCAAAATCGGCCATTGGCACAAAAAAAGTTAACAATACATTTGTATATACATGGGGCAATATCATAAAATACAATCTTGCATATTTTGAGTACAAAAAAATTAACTGACTCAAAGAGTAAGACCAAGATACTGGGATATTATGAAGGATTTCTTCATAAGTATATGGCACAAGTTCTAATAAAACATCCCAACAATTGAAGTTGATTGATGTATGTTATGCTTTGATACTATTAGAATTACAGAAAGTTACATAAAAATATTTGATTTATTTATAGCTTGGGTCTGAATGTGACGGGGAGTGTAACTAGTCAAGAGATGTCAGATTACCATGTGGTGAATGTAGAAGCAGCATTTTCTGTGGGAAAAGTTGTAACAGCTAAAGTTATAAGGTATATATTATATTTTCCTTTCGTTAATGATTACTGTATTTGTATTCTCTTCCATGTTTTTTTTACATTGACCATGAAATGACCAGAACTTTAGTAAAATGACATGAACTTTGAGTTTTGTAAAATAACCTGAACAAAGTTTTTTTGTGTGAAGTAAATAGATATTTGGTGAAATGACTAGAACTTTGAATATTTGTGCAATGCCTACATTTTAATTTTTTTTTAGTTTTGGTAAAATGACAAGATTTTTGAGTATCTTGGACATTGAAATTGCACCAAATACAAAAAAATTTTGATATGCCTTGCCATATGTGGGGAGTGTTCATTTTGGTCTTTGTTATATTACCTGTACATCTAAGTACTTTGAATTGATTAACTTTTGTGGGTATCAATTAGCGTTTGATGAAATGGCCAACAACACAGAACATGTTTAACATTGGACTTTATGGCAAAAACATCATTTGCATTATCTGCTTATAAGCAATTCGTTAGGTGAGTGATTTAGGCCTCTGAACCTCTAAATGAAGTTTAGGGGGGTATATAGGAATCACCCTGTGTCTGTCTGTCTGTCCGTCCGTCTGTCTGTCCACTCCTTGTAAGCACAACTCCTCCTAAACCACTGCAAGGATTTTGATGAAACTTTACACAAAGGAAGGACACTATATGGAGATGTGCATGAAGGAATATAATTATTGTCAGAAACCAGGAAGGGGAGATAATTTGACTTTTGAGTTTAAATTGATTCTGTCTTTACAGAATACCTCGTAAGTGCAACTCCTCTTAAACCCTCTGGAAGTATTTTGATGAAACTTTACACAAAGGAAGGACATTATATGGAGATTTTCATGAAGGAATATAATCATTGTCTGATGTTAGAAAGGGGGAGATTATTTGACTTTTCATTGATTCTATCTGCACAGAATACCTCATAAGCACAAGGCCTTTTAAACCACTTGAACTATTGTCATGAAACTTTGCACAAAGGAAGAACCTCTATGGAGATGTGCATGAAGGAATATATTTATTGTTGAAAGTGAGGAAGGGGAGATAATTAGACTTCTATTTTTCATTTATTCTGTCTGCACAGAATACATTGCACAACTCCTGTTAAACCACCTGAAGAATTTTGATGAATAGAAAAAATAAGGGAAACGGGGAATGTGTCAAAGAGACAATGACCCAAAGGGGAGTAATAACAACTCAAAGCCACCAACTTCAATGAATGGTGAGAAAACCCCACACCCAACGGCAGGTTGGAGTCGGCCCTGAATAAAGAGTAATCAAGTTCAGCGAAATAAACGTCTTGCACAAAGGAAGAACACTATATGGAGATGTGCATGAAGAAATATAATGATTGTTGGAAGCCAGGAAGGGGAGAT
The DNA here is from genome assembly GCA_002080025.1 of Modiolus philippinarum. NCBI lineage: Eukaryota > Metazoa > Mollusca > Bivalvia > Mytilida > Modiolidae > Modiolus > Modiolus philippinarum. The sequence goes on from MJUU01072675.1 coordinate 106,765, forward strand.
AATTTGACTTTGACTGAGTAAAGTTAATTTTTTTTCTGATTTTGACAAAATATTATCAAGGGAACTGTTTTAGAAGTTGTTTTTAGCTCACCTGGCCAAAGGCCATGTGAGCTTTTGCCATCACTAGGCGTCCGTCCGTCCGTCTGTCCGTCGTCCGTCCGTTAACTTTTATTCAAAGATCTTCTCCTCTAAAACTGCAGGGCCAATACTAACCAAACTTGGCCTGAATCATCACCAGGGTATGCCCTTTCAGGTTTATGATTTTTACGTCCGTAGACCAAACAACATGGCCGCTGTTATTAAAATAGAACATAGGGGTAAATTGCCGATTTTTGCCAATTACTCGAAAACCATTACAGATATCAAAAATCTGACTGGAGAAAAAATGATCAGCATGATGAGATCTACCTGCCCTGCAATTTTGAAGAATATCCGATAAACCCATCTTGGAGTTATTGCCCCTTTTCCGTAAAATTTTCGGTTTTTTGTTATTTTTAGTCTTATATATTGAAAATGGTAGAAGATAGAAATGAAGTTTGAATTACAAAAATGGTCAGCATAGTAAGATCCACATTTCTTGCAATTTTGAAGAAAATCTGACGACCCACATAGGAGATATGGCCCCTTTTTCTTTGAATTTTCACGATTTTTTAACATTTTTACTTTTATTTCAAAAACTGTTTTAGATGGAGGTTAAATGTAAATAACAAAAGTGTTGAGCTTTTCCAGGACTACAATTTCTACATATGTCCAGCAGATTAGCATCTCATCCAAAATGGCTGCCACTAGGGAACACAGTTTAACATAGGACCCTATGGGAAATGCATTCAAAGATCTTCTCCTCTGAAACCACTGAACCAATGTGGACCAAATTTTGTCACAATAGTCCTCAGGTGGTCCCCTTTAAAGTTTGTGATTTTTATGCCCCCAGATCGAGGATCGGGGGGCATATTGTTTTTGTCCTGTCTGTCTGTCTGTCTGTTTGTCTGTTTGTCTGTGCATCTGAAACTTTAACCTTGGCTATAACTTTTGAACTATATAAGGTAGACTTTTGATACTTGACAAGTGTTTAGGTCTAGTCAAGAGGAACATAAATATGCAAAAAAAAATTAGGTCAGGTCAAAGGTCAAGGTCACAGAGGTTAAAAAGGGGTGAATTTGGCTGTTTTCACATATTTGACTGTAGAATCCTTATTATTTATCGTATTGAGACGGGTTTGTTTAATGTTATTGCTAATAAAATTGCGCAACTGGAGTATGTTGACAGATTTGAGGTAGCATTTACCGTTTTCGAGAAACAAGAGGCCCAAAGGGGGACAAATGGAAAAAAAATGAATTTTTCAATTTTTTGTCAGATCTTGATGCAGTATATTTATGTAAGATTCTTATAGCATGTTTAAACAGATACTTTTAACAATTAAAACCATTTCAATAAACAAGAGGCCCAAAGGGGCTTCATCTGTTTCAGAATAAAGGGGTTAAATTGGGTGTTTTCGTGGTAATAAACAACTTTTGAACTATGTAAGATGGACTTTTAATACTTTGCAAGTGTATAGGTTTTGTCTAGAGGAACATAAATATGCAAAAAAATTAGGTCAAAGGTCAAGGTCATAGGGGTCAAGAAGGGGTGAAATTGGGTATTTTCATATATTTTACTGTGGAATCGGGGGGCATATGTAGTGTTTCACAAACACATCTTGTTGTGGTTGTACCCCATCCAAGATGGCCACCAGCTTGGAACATAGTTTAACATAGGGACCCTAAGGGAAATACATTCAAAGATCTTTTCTCCTGAAACCACTATAAGCCAATAGGAACCAAACTTGGATATAATTGTCCTTGGCTGGTCCCCTTTAAAGTTTGTGATTTTTATGTTCGTACCTCATCCAATATGGTTGTCAGCACAGGACATAGTTTAACATAGGACCCTATTGGAAATGTATTCAAAGATCTTCTTCTCTGAAACTACTGAACCAATTTGATCCATAGTCTTTAGGTGGTCCCCTTGAAAGTTTGGGATTTTTATGTTCATACCTCATTGAAGGTGGCTGCCAGCAGAGAACATAGTTTAATATAGAGACCCTATGGAAAATGCATCCAAAGATTTTCTCCTCTGAAACTACCAAGCCAAATTCAACCAAACTTGGTCACAATAGTCCTTGGCTTGTCCCCTTCAAAGTTTGTGATTTTGACGTTCCTACCTCATCCAAGATGGCCGCCAGCATAGTTTAATATAGGGACCCTATGGGAAAACTTCTCCTCTGAACCTACTGAGCCAATTGGAACCAAGTTTGGTTATGAATGGGTGGTCTCTTCGTGACAATGAATAAAACCAGTCACCAGGTGAGCGATACAGGCTCATGTGAGCCTCTAGTTTGAGGATTATATTATTATGTCCACACCTTGTACTTTGTCCACACCCATCTAAATTTGCATTTACCATATTGATTCAGAGTAAAATAACTATATACCGAAGTTGCTGTGAATTTTAATTCTACATATGCGCATTTCGACAACTTATGTCTCTTCAGTGCAGATAAAATCTAAACATTTGGAAGACCATAAACTCAAAGATGTTTAAAAACTGATAGAGAACAAATAACTAAAATGATCTAAATGTTTAGCCAAAATCAGCTAAGGACAGAGCTTTGCATGAGGGAGATACTCCTTAGTTTTCAACAAAATTAACTTGGGGTATAACTGGTTATTAATGGTTGCCATGTGTAACATTCGCTTGAGCTTTTGAATTTTCCAAACTTCATATTTAGCATTTCATAACTAGGTTATGAATTATGAAATCTCTTTTTTCAGTGTTTCAGACAAATATATTTCATTATCATTGAGGGAAAGTGTAACTGGTGTACAGGAAATTATATCTGAGGAGTTCAAAACTAAGAAAAGACAATTGTCTGAAAATAAGGAAGATGATAAGAATAAAAAACGAAAAAATGATACTAGTGACATTGCACATGAAAAAGATGAGGAAGAAACTAAAAGTGTAAGCAAAAAGGGCAAGAAAAAAAGTCGCAAAAGAAAAACTTCGTCATCTGAAGGTGCAAATGTATCAATAGACATGTCTAAAAAAGTGAAATTAACAAGTGACTCTGATAGTGGCATTGATGACCCAGACACACTGCCACACAGCAAGGTAATTATCAGTAATTGCATAGCAAGTAATCACATAACAAGGTAATTATCAGTAATTATGTAGCAGAGTAATTATCAGTAATCACATAGCAAGGTAATTCTCAGTAATCACATTGCATGGTAATACTCAGTAATCACATAGCGAGATAATAATCAGTAATTACATAACATGGTAATAATCAGTAATCACATAGCAAAGTATGATCAGTTATGACATAGCAAGGTAATAATTAGTAATCACCTAGCAAGGTAATAATCAGTAATCACATAGCAAGGTAATAATCAGTAATCACATAGCAAGGTAATAATCATTAATTACATACCAAGGTAATAATCAGTGATCACATGCATGGTTTTTACTTTAAAAATAGAAAAGGAAGGTAGAATGACCCAACAACAAACCATGTTTTTTGTTTCCTTTGAATAGCTCAGTCGAATATAACTGTCAATTTTAATTACACCAGTAATTGAATTCCATTGTTGTTGTTGTGAACATAATATATTTGTTAATTTTGAGAATTTTACATATTTGAAGTTTAGATTATATTGTGGTACAAAAGATGTTTAGTTTGTCTACTCTAGTACAAGTCAATTTATGTTACAAATCAATTACTGACATTGTTATGAGTAGTCATCTTGATTTATCAACCCTTGGCACAGCAGAATAAAAGTATGCTTAAAATAGTATACAAAATACAGATATATGAAAAATTTATGGCTATTAATAGATTACTGCAACATTACTGCTGTTACTGAAAAGTAACTATAAATATTACCATTTTTCAGAGTGCTGTAGAAGATCTTCCACGTTTAAATGTAAAATTAGACTGGTGCTGGGACAGTGAGTACAAGTCACCAGTAGTTACCAAGACAACAGAATCAGATAGTGAGGATGAATCTGAAGATTCTGAAGTGAGTAAAACTTTGCAGAATAACATGGACACATGTAAAATACAGTTGGAAAACATTACATTAAAACTCAGTTATATTGACCTTCATTAGAAATAGTGTTATAATGCTACTTGTTTTTTCCATATCAGAAATTTCTTTCTTAAAGAATCATACAGTGGAACCTGTCTAATTCGACACACTGTGGGACAATAAAAGTGTGATAAAATAACACAATAGATTTTTGCTCTCAAAGACAGATTTTAAATTGCTTTTTATACGACCACAAAAAATTTGAGGTCGTATAATGGTATGGGGCTGTCGTCGTCATCGTTATCGTCGTCATCGTTGGCGTTGTCGTCTGTAGACACTTTTGTTTATGGGCAATAACTAAAGTTCCAGTTGATCAATCCTTATGAAATTTTACCACAGTGTTCCTTGGCACAAAAGAAAGGCTGGGGTGGGCTTTGGTCATTTTGACCCCTCCCGTTTTCAAAAGAGGTGCCAAAAAGGGCAAAATTGGGTGTTTTCACATATTTGGCTCTAGAATATTTATTATATATTGGATTTTGATGGGGTTTCTTTCAGTGTGTTCCTAATTAAATTTCCTTTCAGTGGTATGTCAAAAGGATTTTACGTGGCATGTACCGTTCACGAGATATATGGGGCCCAAAGGGGGCAATTTTCAAAAAAAAAATCATTTTTTTTATTTTTAGTCCAATTTTGATGCAGTTTTTTTAATGGGTAAACATAGAGCTGCACCATCAGATTTTTGACAACTTGTTTGTTTTCTGAGCTATGAGGGGCTGAATGGGGGACAAACTTGCAAATTTGCAGGTTATCTAAAATTTTTATTTTTCATCGGATTTCAATGAGATTTTTTTCTGTGGATTTAACCTTTCAGTAGTATGACAACCAATTTGGTGTAGCTCTTTCTGTTTTTTAGGTACAAGGGGTCAAAGGGGCCAAAATTGCAATTTTTCGAAATAAGAGAAATCTTTTATTTTTCATCAGATTTCATTTGATTTTTCTGTTTGTTTTGGAGTCCTCTTGTTGTAAGCTTTTGGTTGTATGCCAAAAGATAGCTCTAAATGTTTCTTAGCGATAAGGGGTCAAAGTGGCTGGAATTGCAATTTTCAAAATATGTAAAAAATTTTATTGGATTTCAATGGGGTTCCTTTCTTTGTATCCTCTTATGGTATAGTGAAAGTAGTATGTTGACCAATTTGACATACCTCTTACAATTTCCGATATCTAAAAGGAATTATAAGGGCTAATTTTTATTTTCCTTAGTTTGTGTGCAGCTACTTACTGGGTCAAGTTCTTTATTGTGTCCATTTAATTACTGTATCAAGCGATTTACTGTGTCCTCATTCATTTTGAATTACACTTGTTCAAATTTCACTGTTCGACATGCTACAGTCATATCATGCTGCGCTCAGCGTAGCCCTTTATTAAATTTTCAGTCCGATTTCAATGCAGTTTTTTGCAATAGACTCCATTTGAAAATAAACATAGAGCTGCACCATCAGATTTTTGACAAATTGTTTCTTTTACGAGCTATGAGGGGCCAAATAGTGACAAAATTGCAAATTTGCAGATTACGTAAAATTTTTATTTTTCATCAGATTTCGATGGGATTTTTTCTTTGGATTCCTCTTGATATAAGCTTTCAGTTGTACGCCTATCGATTTGGCATAGCNTGAATATTTTGAATCTTTATTTTTTATTGGATTTCGATGGATTTTTTTTTCTTTGGATCACTTGTTCAAGCTCCTTATTGTGTCCATTTTATTAGGGTATCAAGCTTTTTACTGTATTCTCGTTCATTAATAATTACACTTGTTTAAATTTCAGTGTTCAACATGCTGCAGTCGTCATGCTGCGCTCGGCGTAGCCCTTTATTAGCTCACCTGGCCAAAGGCCATGTTAGCTTTTGCCATCACTCGGCATCTGTCGTCCGTCCGTCCGTCCGTCCGTCCGTCCGTCGTCCGTCCGTCCCTTAACTTTTGTTAAAAAATCTCCTCTGAAACTACTGGGCCAATGCTAACCAAACCTGACCTGAATCATCACCAGGGTATGCACTTTCAAGTTTGTGATTTTTATCTCCGTAGACCAACCAACATAGCCGCTGTTACTAAAAATAGAACATAGGGGTAGATTGCTGTTTTTTGCAATAAATCAAAAACCATTACAGATATCAAAATTCTGACATGGAGTTAAAATGATCAGCATGATGAGATCTACCCACTGTGCAATTTTGAAGAAAATCTGAAACCCATCTGGGAGTTATGGCCCTTTTTCTGTAAAATTTTCAAAATTTTTGCTTTTTTTATTTTTATTTCAAAAAGTGTAACAGATAGAGGTCAAGTGTAAATTGCAAAAATGTTCAGCATTTCAAGATCTACCCAACCTGAAATTTTGAAGAAAATCCATAAACTGTTGTAGGAGTTATTGCCCTTTTTTCACCAAATTTTTTTAAATATCTTTTATTTCTAAAACTATAGAAGATGAAGATTATATTGTAAAATGATGAAATGTTTGAAATGCTGAGGCGACTTTAAAACTGTTGTTGAAAATAGTTAGTTGACAGCCATTTTCAAAATGGCCGCCAAAAAAAGGGGGGAAAATTCAACATTGTCCGATTTCAATGAAATTTGGTTTCCAAATAGATATTGGTGTTGCGACTTCAAAACCTGTGTTGAAAATTGTTTGTTGACCACCATTCTCAAAATGGTCACCAAAAAAGGCGGGAAAATTCAACATTGTCCGATTTCAATGAAATTTGGTTTCCAAATAGGTATTGATGTTGCAATTTCAAAACTGATGTCAAAAATTGTTCGTTGACCGCCATTTTCAAAATGGCTGCCAAAAAAAGGCGGGAAAATTGTTTGTTGACCGCCATTTACAAAATGATGTCTCTGTTTCAAAACTGGTGTCGAGAGTGGTCCTTAGCAAGTGCGTTTTTTGTCAATAAAGCCCAAAAAAGAAAAATAGTACAACATGATCAGTCTTTAAATACTGTCCAAGATATTGTTGGTGTTCAAGGTACTAAAGTTTGAGAGACTGATGATCAACTGTATAACTTACAATGTTACCACGATTGTGGCAACTGAAAGCCAGGTGAGCGATACAGGCTCCTGGGAGCCTCTAGTTAAACCTTGGTATTCCAACATCCTGTATAATCCGACACAATTTTATTTTCCAACAGTGTGTCAAATTATACAGGATGTCGGAATACCAAGGTTTAAAAAGTATTTAAAGTCTGTGTTTTGGGGCAAAAATCTTTTGAAGGATTTGACAGGATGTTTTAGTACTCAGATAAAGGTATAGAGAGGTTTCACTGAAATTGAAATGAGTAACCGTGAAAGGAATGTATGCATGGATTTTTTTTAAATGACAAAACAAGTTATTTTTTTCAACCGATTTTGGGAATATGTTTTTTATTTTCTTGCACCTTAATACTATTGTTTCTGATCATAGAATGGAATTTTTACTCTCTTCTACACTAAATGACTGTATATTAACCTGTCCTCCAGTTATGTTTGTGTCTGTCTTTTACTCAAAGTTTGAATGAAGGCTTGTGAACAAAACAATATACTGTCTCAGACTTGGTATCTGCATTAATTACCACAAAACTTGTATAAAGCTATATGGTTTTATATTGATATTTTGATATATTTATTATAATTGTTCAATATTCTTTACGGTTCTCGCCACGATACAGCTGAACTATTGCTGTAGTTGGCGTTAAACGTCAATGTCAATCAATTACCACAAAACTCTGGCCAATTTAATTTTAGGTTCAGAGGTAAGAGTGGTACTGGAGTTGTTATAGGCTGGAGTTATGCCCTTATCTTTTAAGATTTAGAAATGGAGCTGTTCCCAACCAATAATTCATATTGCATAGACAACAAATTTGTTAAGTAAATTGTCCATAATAAAATTCGGGGCTAACTTTTTTTTGGTTCAGAGATATATTTGAATATAGAGTTATTCTCCTTGAAAGATTGAAATTTTGGGATCTCATAAATTACTTGGTAACAAAATTACATACTTTCTTAAATTTGGTATGTACATGTAAGATTTGACCTCCTAATTCAGGCCAAGTACTATTTTGGTTCTTCAAAGGCCAGTGTTGTAATCGAATTGTGTCTATTGAATTTGAAAATAGTGTCACAACTATTTATAGAAATTATTTAACATTATTCAGCTGTAGGCAACTGGGATGTTGATCATTAATACATAAATTTGTTATAACAACAAGCTTTACCATGATTTCATAGTAATGAAAATTTTGTGTTTAAACATACTGTATCAACGTATTTTGTCTTAAATCAACTGTGTAAGTTTACATGTACAATCACTGTAGCCTATTACCTCTATGTTGTCAGTTTGTCCCCCCCCCCTTTGGGAAACCACGATAAAGGTGCACTCAACTTGCAACTGAACATGATTAGATATATCAGTTACCTGCTGAAGATTGGTGGTTCTCTCTGGTTACTCTGGCTTCCTTCATCACTAAAACTGACTGCCACGATATAGCTGAAATACTGCTATGAAAGTGGTATTAAATCCCATGCAAACAAACAAATTATCCTGTGTCTTTTTTAAAATCAACTGATTTAAGACTTAATAATTATACCCTTTTTCGTTGATTCCCTATGTATGGGTTACCTCGTAAGCGCAACTCCTCTTAAACCAATTGAAGGATTTTGATGAAACTTTACACAAAGGAAGGACACTATAAGGAGATGTGCATGAAGCAATATAATTATTCTCCAAAACCAGGAAGGGGAGATAATCGGACTTTGACTTTTCGTTGATTCCCTATGTATGGGTTACCTCGTAAGTGCAACTCCTCTTAAACCAATTGAAGGATTTTGATGAAACTTTACACAAAAGAAGAACACTATATGTAGATGTGCGTGAAGGAATATAGTTATTGTCGTAAACCAGGAAGGGGAGATAATTTGACTGTAACTTTCTGTTGTTGATTCCTTCTACAATGATCTTTTTTTTTCAGAGAATATTGTGAAATCAAACTGTTGGAGAGACACACTTTTTTCATTGTAATCCTCTTGAAAAGTTGTTTTCAAAGTGCTGTAATGAAATTTCTCTAATGCTTATGATTTTTGTGTAAAATGTCAAATAGGCTAAAAGAGGGTGAATTTTATATTTGTCTGATTTCAACAGAGTATTTTCATTGGAACTCTTGTGAAAAGTTCTTTCTTGAAGATTATATCATTATGTCCATACTTGTATTGTGTCCACACTTGTAATGTGTCCACACCAACTTAAATTTGCACTTACCATATTGATTCAGGGTTCAATGAGCGGGGGGGTATATTTGGCTGCCATTCGGCGACAGCTCTTGTTTGGAAGGGGTGTCAAGTCAAAACTTGGAATAATATGTACTTTAATTATTAGTTTTAAAAAAATAATCAACCTAATCCTGGGTGCTGTTATTTGACCAGTTTGGTCTTTATATATTTGAGTCTTTTTTTAAAAATCAACTGATTTAAGACTTAATAATTTGGAAGGGGTGTCAGGTCAAAACTTGGAATAATATGTACTTTAATTATTAGTTTTAAAAAAATAATCTACCTAATCCTGGGTGCTGTTATTTGACCAGTTTGGTCTTTATATATTTGAGAAAAAACATGTATAAATAATTTGTCTGAATTAAGATATTATAAAAAATGCTTATTTTTAGACTGAAACTGTGATAACAAAGGCTGATACAAAGAAAGATAAAAAGGAAGAAGAGAAAAAATTATATCAGGTAAACTAAGTTTTGAAAGTTTTGTGTTGTAATCAATTCATGTTAATTTTCATATCCTCAAACCTCAACCCCCAAACATACTGGAATCACTTTGGCTATCCTTCTGTCATGCTGTCTGTTGACCTTTTTATGCAGCTTATCTCAGAACCTCTTCAGAATTTCAATTTCAAATTTTGTATGCATGTAATGATAAGAATTGATGTTTAAAAAGTTACATCATTTCTTTTATAGGTCTTGTTTTTTGATTGATTCATCAAATTTTGAAAAAGTTATAGCAATTTTCAGATTTTCCTTCTTACAGTCTTAATTTGAAAATTTGTATGAACCTTATCTCATAATCCCTTTTAAATATTCTTTTCAAATTTTAACGGAATTTTAGTAACCTTAAGATTTTGTGCATCAAATATGAACCTGAAAAACAATTGAAATATGATAACAGTTCTTAAATATAATTGTTTTTTGTTAACATTGGTATATGGTCCTTTATTCAATATCAAGTTAACCAATGAAATTGCAGGATTAATCAGAATATGTCATTTCAGTTGAATATTTAACCAAATATATAACATGTTTAACTTTCATTTTACTGAAAACAGAAAGTGGAAAATAAATTAAACATCTATTTTATAGTTTGAACAACATCAGCTGCAAGGAGACATGAGTCCTGAGGTTGCTGAAGACTTTGATAGATTGACGATTCAATCACCTGATAGTTCATTGGTCTGGCTTCGTTATATGGCTTTTCACTTAGAAACAGCAGAGATAGAGAAAGCTAGAGCTGTTGCTGAGAGGGCGCTTAAAACCATTTCTTTCAGGTAAGATCTAAGTGTATACTTCATAAAATATTTTTACTAAATGGGTGCAAATGGAAAAAGAAGAATGTATTGAAATGGAAGAAGCATGAACACTAAATTCAATAGTTTGCTTCATGCTCTTTCAATGCATTCTAAAATATGGAATATACAGCGAATATTGTGATACAATATACCATTGTTAATTCATACAATATACATGTAGTGTCTTCAAATATATGAGTTTGGAAACAGGTAATTACAAATATTTGGGAGCATTGCCACCTGTTTCGTGCTAAATATGCAAATAAATCTCTTATTTGAGGACCCTACATATATGTAGTATTAGTAATGTGAACTGTGAATGGTAACAAAATGCAATTCTAATGCAATCAAAACAGTTCGTGTCTTATTGGTACATAACATGGATATAAGCGGACAAGGAACCAGACTCGACAAGAACCACTTTGTCGGAGGCATGAAGGTAGTGTTATTCATGGTCAGTTTTGACCAATCAGATGAGCTGTTACGTAAATGTTGCATTAGAATTAATGTTATTACAACACCTGCAGGAGAAATATTATCTTTAAAATTGGTAGTTATTGATGAAACAAAATTTAAAAATGCATATTAAAAGGAAAACCCTAAAATGGAGTAGTAGTCAATTCTCTTATCCGGACATCCGGGCATTTTACCTGTGGAGGAGGTGAAAAAGTCCACATTTCACTATATATCTAATTAACTTCAACTTTGATTTATTCATTCATTTTTCAAGATATTTAAATGAAGCTCGGAATATGCATTTAGAACATCAATATGAACATCATATCCGAATTTCAAGATTATAGCTATCATAACACCGAAAATATTGCAATTTAAAATATCGATTTGTTACATAGATTATATCTGTAAACATCGATCGCGTCACCGCCTATATTGGGGGTGTAAGATTTAAATCAACTTATCGGATTGGTCAATTCAGCTTTATGATGTCACGCCGGATAAGAGAATATGATTGCAATGTTGAGGTACTAAAATTAAAAATACACAAGAAGGTGTACAATATCAACAGGATGGGCATAAACAATAAGGTTGACATGAACACCAGAACACCAGATGTTTCGACATTACTCTTTTTACATACCCCTTTATATGCACTTAAGGTAGTAGACCTAGGTTAAGGGCTTAAAAATCGCTTGTATGTTTGTTTTAGTCATTTTCATAAAAGCATTGTAAGCATCTAAGTAAAACAGATGATTTTGATTCTTTTTCACATAAATGTTTAAACAAGAAAATTGCAGCAGAGCTGCGAGAGGGGGTTAATTTGATAATTTGAGACATGTGAAACTTTGAATTCTTCAATAAATATATAAAGCAGTGGAAATATTTATATTTGGCCCTCCCCCATATTCATGTTATCACATCAATGGTAATCATTGTATCAAATATTATTTTACTGATAATATAGCAAATCGTGAGACTTGACAGCTATGCTCAAGTTTCCTAAATAAATTCATAGTAAAATATTCTCAGTAATTCACACCTAGTCTGATTATTTTATAATTCACGATCCAAACATATACATTTCACCAGTTTATGCTATTTCTGAATGCATTGCAATCTCAACAACACTTCTGTAGTTGTCGACCCTTGAAGTGCAGTTTTACATATTTCCGGTGTAGTGTAGCAGACGCTTTTGTTTTCATTTGAAGATTGACGATTTTCTCATTAATTTGAGAATTATTATGTTGTAAAGCGTAATGCCATTTCATTTTGAAAGTTTTCAGTCAAATATTCACGCCAGCAGGCTATCAACTATATAGCCTTGCCACTTGGCCCAAGGCAGGGAAAAGGAAATATTTAACTTCAAGGTAAGACATCTTTATTTACGCTGTCATGACATCTACGTCCGCCGTTTCATGCATGTCATGATATTTGAGGGGTGTGTTGCCATGGTGTTCCTCTTTACGTGCCTTCGTCACGTCAACTCTATTCATTGTTTGCTATTAGGCATGATTTCCATGCCTTCAGAACGACAGTTTTATCCTTATCCTAGTGGGCGTGCCTTCGACACGTCTTTAAATTGACTCATATGGGCTTACTTGAAATATTGTTCTACGGACACCTGATGTTTGCCACCGAATGACGAACGCGTTGTCATGGGAACCACACTTTCTTTATTTTTGTTGGTAGTGGTCGTGCCTGTGCCTTCGGCACGAAACATAATGATAAATTGTTAATACTATTTATTCATCATTTAGTATCCGTTTGGGTGTGGTCGCGCCATTGGCGCGACATTCTATTTCAGTTTCGAAACCTCGTATACAGCTTTAGCTCCTACCACTTCCGCTTCAGGACGAAAAGTGTTTACAAGTACCAACCATGTTCGCTTAGCTCACCCCATGGTTGGTAAAAAAGCATCAATGAAACTGACTGTTTCAAACATCTTGCTGATTTAAAGAGTTATCTTCCTTAACCTTGGTCTACTACCTTAAAATGTGTTAATCACAGTAAAAAATAATTTCACATGACCATTGGTCATCTTTATGCATCATTACTGTATAGTTTGATTTGGCTGTTAGTATTCATAGAAAGTTTATGCAATATCAGCAATCAGGCTAGATATTATTTTTTATTTACAGAGAGGAGCAAGAAAAGATGAATGTATGGGTAGCTTATCTTAACTTAGAGAACATGTATGGTACACCTGAAGAACTAGCAAAAGTTTTAGAAAGAGCTTTACAACAGAATGATCCTCTAACAGTATACCAACATCTCATCAATATTTACTCCAAGTCAGGAAAATTTCAAGTATGTAAAGATTATTTGTTAGTAATTTACTGAAGTTACAAAATTGTCAGGGAAACACCTAACAAATACTGTATATTGAGTATTTTCATGTGTGTTTATAATTTTCTGTATGTCAGCAGTTGACAATCTAGTGGGGAAAATTCCCTACATGTAAATTTCACCACCCATTCAAATATATTGAATAAAACAGTTAAATGTGAATTATAAACAAAGCGAATATATAAAAGCCTAGGTGGCCAAGGGGTCTAGAGTGTTGGACATAGTGCAGGTGGTGTTGCCATAGACAACAACAAAGCAGGGGCTCAAATCCAGTCGTTGACCTTGCTGGCTTTTCCGATACTAACAGGTTTAAAAAGATGATTTTTATCACTGTTGGCATTCGGAATCATATATTCTACCTTTGCATCTCACCTTACCAACACATTATCATTCATGAATATATAATTGCTTTGTTTTACATCAAAATTGTGAACGAAAACTGATGCAAAAAAAAAAGTTTAAATTTATGTGGATATCAGTAGTTAACAGTATATACTGACATCAACATTTATTATTCCCCTGCCAAACAAAGTGTGGCAACGGATATATCCTTGGTCCATCTGTCTGTTTGTCTGTCACAAAGTTAAAAAAGTCTGTCTATCCTTTGAATAAGCTTTTGTTTCTTGGATAGTACTTAAAGTATAAAGTAGTTGGATTTGAATAATATTTTAAGTATGAAACTCAGGTTAAAGTTTTTGTAAGAGTTGGGATCTCGGATGCTATATAACTCTTAGAGGAATAATATTTTATGTATGAAACTCAGGTTAAAGTTTTTGTAAGAGTTGGGATCTCGGATGCTATAACTCTTAGAGGAATAATATTTTATGTATGAAACACTCAGGTTGAAGTTTTTGTAAAAGTTCGGATCTCGGATGCTATAATTCTTAGAGGAATAATATTTTATGTATGAAACACTCAGGTTAAAGTTTTTGTAAAAGTTGGGATCTCAGATGCTACAACTCTTAGAGGAATAATATTTTATGTATGAAACACTTGAGGTTAAAGTTTTTGTAAGAGTTGGGATATCGGATGCTATAACTCTTAGAGGAATAATATTTTATGTATGAAACACTCAGGTTAAAGTTGATCTCTTAGAGGAATAATATTTTATGTATGAAACACTCAGGTTAAAGTTTTTGTAAGAGTTGGGATCTCTTAGAGGAATAATATTTTATGTATGAAACACTCAGGTTAAAGTTTTTGTAAGAGTTAGGATCTCAGATGCTATATCTCTTAGAGGAATACAATTTTTCCTGTAGATGTGTCTTATATTGTCATTAAGTGCAGAATTAGGTCGCCTCAACTTTCTTTTCTTGCAAAATTGGATCAGATTAAAGTTTTGTATAATAGTCCAGAACTTAGATAGAATAATTTGTGGAGGGCTTACAATACTACCAAAGAAGCAACAAAAAACAGAAAACAGGATTACTCTTCTTTTCTTACAGCTTCATTCTCTTGTTCCGTATTAGTAGTTAGTTACTTGGTTTACGTTTAAAACTAAGGAGTATCTCCCTCTAGCATAGCTCTGTCCTTAGCGGAATTTTGGCTTTACTATTTAGATCCTTTTGGTTATTTGTTCTCTATCAGCTTTTACACTTTTTTGGTTAATGGACTTCCAAATGTTTCGGTTTTATCTGCACTGATGAGACATAAGTTGTCGAAATGTGCATATGCAGAAAATAAATTAACAGTAACTTCGGTGTTTTGTTATGTATACCAGTTTATATCGACATGAACATTTGTTCCATATCAGTAATGAGTTTCTTGTCTCATAATACTGAATCTGTTAATTTTTTAGGAAGCAGAGAATACTTATAACGTTATGACGAGAAAATTTTCCTACAAGAAAGAACCATGGATTGGTTTTGGACTTTTCCACTTCAAAAATGGAAATTTTGAAGCTGCAAGAAAAATATTACCCAGATGCCTTAAAAGTTTGAGTAAAGAAAACCGTGAGTACTATTGATATTAACTTAAATAATTTCTACGGCAGTCCTATTACTGTAGGATACTGTTTAGTAGATAGCAGTGATTTACAGAGTTTTCTCTGTTAAATAAATGTCATATTGTCACCAGCAGTCCAATTTCTGTAGGATGTTGTTCGACTTAATTTGGAAAAGAAGGGGACAGTTTCTATCATTTACTGATTACACTGTATTTAGACTGATGTTCAATGTTATAGTTGGAATGCAGGGAGGCTTAGTGGTACATACAGTATATGGCCGAAAGTGAGTCATCAACGTTATAATTCTCTGTGCATTTCATGTAAAAACGGAATCTTTTAAAAAAATTGTCATGCAGTCATTTTTCATTCGATTTTCATATTTTTTTCACTGTTAAATGTAGATTTACACACAGTTTCTTCTCATAATTTTGGCATATTTTTTTGAACTTCTGTTAAAAAATTGTCACAAGTTAAGAGCAATTCAAAAATACAACGTCAGAATTTTACTATCATTCTTTGTAAAATATTTCATCAAAGATTTCAAAATATGTTAAAATTACTGTAACTTTGTAATGAATGATGTTAAAATTATAGATAAATTATCAAATGACAGTGTATTTAATTTTACTTTTAACAGTTTAAAAAAAATATGAAATTCGGATGAGAAATGACTGCATGACAATTTTTTGAAAAAGTCCCATTTTTATATGAAATGCACAGGGTATTATGACGTTGATGACTCACTTTTGGCCACATACTGTAGTTATGGAGTGTGATAAGAGGTTAATGTCACTGTGATAACAATGAACACTACAGACACCCACAAATAACATGGATATTACTGGCAAATTATAAATGTCATTGAAATAATTATTGTTTTAGCATTTCCATGTGTAATTTACATAAATAACATTTCTGAAAAATGATATCACTACTTCAGTAAATTTCACTAAAAATAGACTTGATTTTAATTTGATTTTTATGCCCCACACACGAATGTGGAAGGGGCATATAGTGTTACCCTTGTCCATCCTTCTGTACGTCCATACATCTGTACGTCCGGTTAAGTTTTGCCTTTAAGTAAATTTCTCAGAAACTGTAAGGTGTAGAACAACGATAGTAGGCCAGTAGGTAGATCTTTGATAGTACTACATAGTTCACTAGGCACTTTGACTCTTTGACCTACATTTCATGGTTGAGTGACTCTGGTTAAGTTTTACATTTAAGTAGATTTCTCAACAACTACACATTATAAGACAATGATGTTTCATCAAATTAATAACCTTGATGAGTACTTCCCAAATTATTGACAATTAGGTGGCTTTGAGCTACATTTTACGCTTCAGTGACTTTGGTTTAGTTTTGTGTTTAAGTCCATTTCTCAACAACTACACATTATAAGACAATGATGTTGCATCAAATTAATTATCTTGATGAGTACTACACAAATCATTGACAATTAGGTGGCTTTGACCTACATTTTACGCTTCAGTGACTTTGGTTAATTTTGTGTTTTAGTCTGTTTCTTAACTACTATGTATTGTAATATCATGATATTTCACTCTAACATTCATCTATAGGAGAACTGCCTGTTCACTAACAGTTTGGTGTCCATGACCTACATTTCGCACTTCAGTGATTTTGGTTAAGTTTTGCATTAAAGTCCATTTCTCAACAATTACACATAATAAGACAATTATGTATCAAATTAATTGCCTTGATGAGTACTACCCAAATCATTGACAATTAGGTGGCTTTGTTTCACTAACAGTTTGGTGTCCATAACCTATATTTTATGCTTGAATGACTTTGGTTAAATTATATGAGTTCAAGTCAATTTCTTAACAACTTTGCATTATAAGACAATGTTGTTTCATCAAATTATGGCCAGTGTTTTTTTATTACTTGGTTTACGGATTTTTTCATGAAAAATGTTGGATGGGTGGTGGTAAAAAAAAAAAAAATCCAGTCTTCATCAGACCTAGTGAAAGATTAGTTGAAAATTTGTTTTAGAATATAAGCTCAATTTGAAATATCCATACTATATGTAAGTCAGATAACTGTTCCTATTAAAATTGTTTTGTTTTCATGGGTGAAAGTGCTCTTGGATTTGCTTTTTTCTTGCAGTTTTATCCCCTTTGCTGAATGTCCACACTTATCTAGATATACAAGAAAATGAATATCAGGATCTTTCCAGTCACTGCTGCTATAAAGCATCTCCTAAATGACTGTTCCGGTTTACTTTTCAGAAAGATATTTTTGTTTTTTGTATAATAAGTGTTGAACAATCGGGAAAAAATTATTAGTCGATCATCGGAAATAATCGGACAGCCATAAATAAATTTCAAAATGAATACCGAAGCAACAGCCAAAAATCATATATCCAGAATGGATTAATAATTGATTATAATTAGAATTTTATTTAAAGTGCTGCTTTTTCAAAAATCAAAATAAATTAAGTTCTGAAAAATTGTTCTTAATTTTGATTTACAATTTTCCCTTTGTATCTTACCAGTGAGTTAAGTGAAATCTGAATTTTACCCCTATTAGTCAAAAACATCATACAACACATGAAAATATGTTTTGTTCAGACATGAGAGGACTATCGTTCCATCCCCTTATTTTCTTTTACTCATACAAGCTAGGCAGAAGACGACATTATGCCAGTGATGACAATAGTGATAAACTAACAGACGGACACAAAGTGTGGCTTGTCCAGGTTGCCTTCCACGTGATTCAGACGTGGTATTTCATTAAATCATTGTATTAGGCTTTGTCAGATAGTAAAGTACAACTTTAATTCAACAAATTCCAAACTTCCAGATTTCAAACAAATTTGCATTACAGTAGTAGATATGAAACATTTTTTCAAATGGACAGTTTTGGAAGTACAGAACTTTCTACTTTGGGTAATCATATAGCCTTAAAGACCAAACCAACTATTGTTTATACGCACAACGCAGCGCATTGTCATTGTCATCGTGTGGAAGATCAACAGAGTGACATTCACTAACTACGTTGGTGACCGTGTTCACATTAGTACTATATGCGATCGATCCAAATTATGATCGATTCTTTTAAAGCCTGTCTACATCACATTTAAAACATATGAATCGATTGCGATCAATCCTAATCAGGTTTTACGTTCTCATTAGAACCGATTGCAATCGATCGCATACTTCTTCAAAGCACTTGAATCGATCGCAATCGATCTTTACTGTTCCCACCAAAGCCGTAATTGTCTCTATTTGAATCGATTTTTTTTAGACCACCTCTTTTTATCGGACCAAATAAGATCATTCGCAATCGATCTTTTTATAGTATGAACAGCTAAAATCGATTGGAATCGATTGCGATCGACTCAAATACTGTAAATGTGAACATGGTCGGTGATGAAAAGTTTTTTTTTTTTTTTACCAAATAAATATATTTATTCAACAAGAAGCTAGTTACATTCATACTTCATTGACCTAGCTACAATGAAGCATTCCTGTGAAATCTGATTGATTATCCAGGATAATAATCAATTCATACATGTTCATAATTCATAATATAATTATATTTATAGATATTATACAAAGATTTATAAATCAATTTCAAAATTGTCATATTTTTATGCCTAAGTCTACATCTGAACCACTATAAATTTTTATATATATTTCTTAACAAAGAACTATCTTGGAAATATTTTTTTCTTTTTTCACATTCTTGTTTAAATAGTTGAAAATAATCAATATATTTAGTTTTTTGCTCAGAAACATAATAGCCCTTATATATACTAAANTAAGTCCATTTCTCAACAACTACACATTATAAGACAATGATGTTGCATCAAATTAATTACCTTGATGAGTACTACACAAATCATTGACAATTAGGTGGCTTTGACCTACATTTTACGCTTCAGTGACTTTGGTTAATTTTGTGTTTTAGTCTGTTTCTTAACTACTATGTATTGTAATATCATGATATTTCACTCTAACATTCATCTATAGGAGAACTGCCTGTTTCACTAACAGTTTGGTGTCCATGACCTACATTTCGCATTTCAGTGATTTTGGTTAAGTTTTGCATTAAAGTCCATTTCTCAACAATTACACATAATAAGACAATGATGTATCAAATTAATTGCCTTGATGAGTACTACCCAAATCATTGACAATTAGGTGGCTTTGACTTACGTTTTATGCTTCAGTGACTTTGGTTAATTTTGTGTTTTAGTCTGTTTCTTAACTACTATGTATTGTAGTATCATGATATTTCACTCTAACATTCATCTATAGGAGAACTGCCTGTTTCACTAACAGTTTGGTGTCCATGACCTACATTTTATGCTTGAATGACTTTGGTTAAATTATATGAGTTCAAGTCAATTTCTTAACAACTTTGCATTATAAGACAATGTTGTTTCATCAATCATCTTGATCAGTATTTCCCAAATCATTGACAGTTAAGTGACTTTGACCTATATTTTGTGCTTGAGTGACTTGTGTCCTTTTCTTAACAACTACACATAATACTCCATCACAATTCACTGACAGGGGATTCATTTTATGTGCAATTGACTTGGGTTATCTTTTTTCTCGAAAAATTTATTGGCGGGGCATCTGTGTCTTTCAGACACATTCTCTAGTTTTACCATGTTTATGATCTATTTAAAACATTAAACCACTTAGCTGCAGCATTGACTGTTGATGAAAATTTAAAATTACCCAGTTGGTTACTAAGAGTAAATCATTCAGTTATGGAGCAGATGGAATGTACATATATTCATTTCAATAGCAGATCTTGTTAGGGCCCCGCATCGAGATGCGGGTGCCCTATAGTTTTCACTTTGTCCGTCTGTCTGTCCGTCTGTCCGTCTGTCCGTCAACAATTTTTTCCGTCACAGATTTCTTGGCTTCTATTTGTGGGAATGATCTGAAATTTGGTCTGAAGCTTGGAAATGATGAGTTGTATCGTGTAAGCAATTTTCAAGTTTGTCGGGTGCCCACTTCCTGTTTGCCGATACTTTGAATTTTTGCTGAAAACCAAATTTTCCGTCAAAGATTTCTTGGCTTCTACTGAAGGGAACGATTTGAAATTTGGTCTGAAGCTTGGAAATGATGAGTTGTATTGTGTAAGCAATTTTCAAGTTTGTCGGACATCCACTTCCTGTTTACCAATACTTTGAATTTTTACTGTAAACCAAATTTTCCGTCAAAGATTTCTTGGCTTCTACTGAAGGGAATGATTTGAAATTTAGTCTAAAGCTTGGAAATGATGAGTTGTATTGTGTAAGCAATTTTCAAGTTTGTCGGACATCCACTTCCTGTTTACCGATACTTTGAATTTTTACTGTAAACCAAATTTTCCGTCAAAGATTTCTTGGCTTCTACTGAAGGGAATGATTTGAAATTTNTTGCTTTTTCTATTTTATTTTCCCAATTTAGTTTTTGACATTCTGTTTTGTTATGTCCAAAATAAAGGCCTAAAGATTTAATTGGTCTATCTGTAAATTTTATCCCTCCAACTTTGTCTTTTGAATGTTTAAGTTTACCTATCCAAATACCCTCTGTTTTTTCTCTATTTAATTTTAATCCTGAGTAATTTCCAAATATTTCGATCAAATTTAGTGCATTTATTATTTCCTGTTTGTTCCCTAAATATTCCTTTAATATTTTTATCTTTTCGTAAACGAATAGCCATGATTTCAACTGAAAGAACAAAAAGTAAAGCCGAAAGTGGACATCCTTGTCTTATTCCTTTAGTACATTGAAACCTTTCAGAAAGCCATCCATTATTAGCAACTGAACAGTATATATCATTATACATAGTTTTAACCCAATGAATAAAGTTTTGTTTAAATCCAAAATGATCCAAGGTGTGATTCATAAAATCCCACTCTAAAGAGTCAAACGCCTTCGAGAAATCAATAAATACTATAGCCCCTTCTATTGAGTATTGATTACAGTAATCTATAACATCTTGAATTTGCCTCAAATTGAATCCTATGTACCTATTTTTTATGTAGCCATTTTGATCTGAATTAATAATTTTATGTAATACTTTTTTCAACCTTTGCGCTAAACAATGAGAAAGAATTTTTAGATCATTATTTAACAATGATATGGGTCTATAATTACTTAATTGTAACGGATCCCCCTTTTTGAATATTAAAGAAAGCACACTCTGTCTTTGTGAGAATGGTAAAATTCCACAATCAAAACTGTTGTTATAAACAGTAACTAAAATATTCTTTAACTCAGGCCAAAATTTCTGATAGAATTCGGTTGTAATTCCATCAAGCCCTGGGCTTTTATTTGGCTTCATACTTGTAACTGCTAATTCACATTCTTCTAGTGTTATTTTACCTTCGCATCTTCTAGTGTTATTTTACCTTCGTGGTTCTTAAGTAAAATTATTGATAGTATTACAGAACATTTTTCATATCAGATGATTTCTGAGATCAATTTATCAATAAAAAATCACTAATAGTTGAAATTCATCTTACTGTGTAACTTAAACACTTACTATGAAGTTCTGGAGAATTTTGCTTGTCAACATCCAAGAAAAATAACTTACAAAGTGACAAATTAGGGAGTGCATACCAGATCATAGCATGAACCTGGATATCACCTATTGGGGAATTTTTCCAGAAAATTTTGATTTAAAAAAAATTTGATTCAAAGAAATTTTTTGATTCATGGGAAACTCCAGGTCAATCAGGACAATTCATACATAAAACGAAATTGGAAATTTGTCTTTACTTCCACAAATTCAGAATTCTGATCCTGCTTGGTTCTGTTACAACNCTCTTTAGTTTTGTTTTGAATCGCTTTATTTTTACAAAAATCTATAGTTACTTCACGTATTTCTATCTTGAGAGTATCCCATAATATTTTAATATCTTCGATATTTTCTTGTATTCTTAATTCATATTTGCGAATAAGTTTTTGTATAACATATATATAATTTTCATCCTTTAAAATAGAGTTATTCAATTTCCAGAAACCCCGGCCTTTACTATCTGAACATTGTTCATAAATCATATTGTTCTATGTTTTCGAAATGCCATACTTCATATATATGTTGAACGACATATCCTTTTTCCAATGCCTTCTTTAATTCATCACTAATCCAAGTCCCTGTCAATGCTCTTTCTTCATCGGTATGNCACAAGCTTTGCTAATTTCATGTTCAGTTTGTTCTTTGTTTGTACCATTGTTACATTCATCATTTTGTGCTTTATTCAATTGTGTATCATTGTCATGTTTTTCTTTCTCATGTGTTTCTGTGTTATCACTCTCTTCTCCTGACATCTCATCACCAAACATGTCTGGATTTAACCCTACTGGACAGTTCATCACTTTGTGTCCTAACTCTCTACAACCAGAACATCTCCAATCACTGTCACAGTATCTCATAATATGACCTGGTTGTAGACACTTATGACATACTTTTTCATCAGCTTCTGGTTTTCTGTCTCCTTCAGGTTTAGGTTGTCCAGGATGAATTACTTTGCCTGTATATCTTCCAAATTTCATGAATCTTGGTAGTGGAGTTTCTAGTGTTTTAACAATTACTAGCCTGTCTCCTGTCTCACATTCAGTTAGGAGTCCATCTACCCTAAGGTGTTCTCTGTGGATTAGTATTATCTCACATCCCTGCTGTTTAAGGTGGTTTTCTATGATTCCATCATCTGCACTTAAAGGAATGTTTTGTACCCTTACTCTCACAGACCTTGGTTTTCTATACATAGGGTTGTTTGGGTTTTGCATGTGGAATGTTACTTGCTTGCCCCTGAGTACTATACCAGTAGTCAAGAGAGTTATACGATCTGCTTGATTGTTCATATAAATCCTCCACATACCCCGGATACGCTGAATACCTTTGATATTATGGGCTTCTACTACAGATCCTATGGACTTATAAATTTCAACATTTGTGACATACATTTCTCGTGTGGGTTTCACTGAACCAAATATATCGGCATCTTTGATAAAGATGGGTTTTACTGTATTCGGATCGTCACTGTTATAATGTTTAGAATTTGGGGTATAATGATTTTTGGTTGTTTCGGCATAGGTGGCCGCCATTGTTCCATTGTTTACATTCGAGCTTGAGTTTGAATTGTCATTATTTACATCACTTTGTCTATTTTCATTTTCAAAAACACTTTCTACCATCTGAGATGGATTTGGAACAACTGATTCTTTACCATTTGCCATCATGTATTTCACTTTTTCAATCAAAATTTCGAAAATTTTACGAGCTCCCCTCAATAAACCTTGGCGAATCAAGGGACGTAATTCAATACGGTGATGAAAAGTTAGAATAATTTTGAAATAAAAAAAAGTAATCAAATATAATTTATATGTAAATAAGATGGAACAATATTAAATTCAAATTCAAATTCTTTATTGTCATAAAACGACAAACAAATAAACAACATTTATAACAAATATTAAACATCGTTTACTTTTGTAGACATATGAAAAGAATTGGCAATATTCATGTGCTATTGTACGAACCGCCGACTATCCATCAAATATACAAATTATTCGCCATAGAGTCCTATAATTGATATAATTTGTAAAATTGCGACACCTTTATCTCATAAACCAGTGTTGAATCGCGCAACAAAGGGACTGTGCTTCGATTCCCAGTTGAACTTGAATATTTCATGGACCGAATTTTCGGCTCTTACACCATGGTCTCGAGGAACGGCCCATAGCACGTTAAACACTTTTTATATATTTCGGCAAGGTGCAAATCACTTAAAAATGTAAATAGCCCAAGGTTGGCAGTTCTCTGCGCATACTCCGGCTTCCTCCACTACTAAAATTGACCGTCATGATGCTGAAATACTGCTGAAAACCCATACAAAACCAAAACAAAAAACAAAAACAAAAACAAAAAATACAAAAAAACCCAAAAAACAAAAACAAACAAACCAGAAAAAAACATAAATAATGTTAACCGCAATAGCCTTCACTTCGTACTTGACAACTGGTATGGTTTCGATTGTGCAATATGCAGGGGCGTATATTTGCGCCGATTTTTTAGAGTGAAGAAATGACAAACATACCTGTATTTGACACGAAATTAACAAGTAAAAATCGGCACCAATAAAGAAATAATCGGCGCAAATAAAAGAAAAAATCAGTGCTAATGAAAGAAACAATCGGCGTAAATGAAATGCAAATCTGCGCAAATGCAAAATTCCGGTATGCAGATATGAAATATCACGTAAAAATTTATGCAATGGTGCAACAATAATATTAAAGACCATTAGAGGGACATGTGCACCACATTTTATTTTCGGAAAAGGCTTGGAAATTTTTATGTGGATCTTACAATTCTTAATGCCGCTTTTCTTTTAATAGAAAGGAAACCCTTAGCTGATATAATTATTTCTTCCTTATATTTGTTTATTTCATTATGTTTTTGTTTAATACATGTATATGTTTGTATTGCCATAACCCAAAAGGGTTCTATGTCTGCAATTTTCAATAAAATATAACATACATTATTACACCCCAAAAACGAAGTTAATGTACATTGGTATCGCCTTATCCGTCCATTGGTTTGTGTGTCTTTGGACATTTTTATGGAGCTTATCTAGCCACATTATATTGTATATGGGATAAAGCTTTTATAAGTTGTAATAACTTGTGTGCAATCCCTTTCGCAATTTTGAGCAAATTAATTATGTTTAAATCAACCCTCCTTACAAATACTACCAGAATGTTAGTTGTCACAGGTTTTCAGATTGACGGAAATTGATTCCGAATTTTTTAAAAACTTTATAATATTTTTAGATTTCTCGAAAGCCCTTCAAAATTTTAAAATTTTTGAATTATTTTAGAATGTAAGTAACTAATAATACATGTTTTGGTCTTGGTTTTCTTGTTCTATTCTTCATATTTTGAAAAAGAAGTTACAGCACGTTTTTGCCGGTTGCCTATTTCATAGACAATACCGTTGAATTGATTGATGATTATTTGAAACAATCTTAGTAACTATAAGAACTAATATGAACTTTTACTAGGGTTTTCATTGAAAAAATCGGGGGAGGGGGTAAAGGATAAAAGACCCCTTCCCACCTCCTTCAACACAAAAGCCCCTAACTTGAAAGTCCAAGATTAAAGTCTGGTTCTTTGGCTTTTCAATTTTCCAAAATTGGGAGAGCAAAATTTGTTTTGCTCAAAATATTTTTACTTAGCGGGAAGGGAAACAAATATTTTCATTTTTTAATTTTTGTATCAAAGGAAAAAAAAATGATAAAATCAAGCTTATAAAATATATTAAAGGTCTGACATAATTAGAGCAACATCTTCATAAATAGTAATAATGTACATTTTACTATCCAGAAATAATAACTTTCAAATCCTGAATTATTAAGAAAATATACTGATCCCATACAATGAAAATTCTCGAATCCTGTTGAAGGGGTGGTAAATTCTGAATTCCTGCGGAATAAAACAGTTGATTCAACCGCCCTTACATCTTGAGTACTCCCATGAAGATTACAATAAGATATCCAGGACAACACAGGGAAATATTTGAAACCAAAAAAAATGTAAAAAAAAAAATGTTACACCTTCTTTTTTTTCTTTATCCCCAAATCACGCTTATTAATAAGATGTCCATAAAATACAGTGCCGTACAAAAAAATGATTGCTTCGGTGTTCATTATCGATACTTTCGACGTATATTACTGTGACGTCATCTTCATTGAAAGAAAAAAATCAAGCGACGTGTGGCCGAAAAAGCCGATTTTTGTCGTTATAGTCCATTATATCTTTCTTATGAGTTCGGTGACCTATTGTTTTTATTGCCTTATCATAATTGATACAAACAACTTTACATGCTCTGAAAATATGAGGAAAAAATCAAAGCAGAATTTTAACAATTTAATAGAAAAGATAACAAAAATGTCAAATATTTTGCACGGGAAAGTAATTAAGCGTTAAAATAATCATCATTCTTTCTTTCAAACGTTTGTTCTTTTACAGAATTGAAATCTGTAGACTTCCCAGAGTATAATACAGAAATCCGTTTGCAATTTCAACTATTTTTACCGAAATGGCAAGGGTTTGAAGTTAATCTTCTCATTTCTCCATCTTCCGAATTAAGCTACTTTTCACGGTGCCATAGCAACAAAACTAAGTCGGTGACCTGTATTTTTTATTCTTGAAAATTGTCCCGAATACCTTAAAGAATGGTTATGCTAAGTTTCACGAAAAGTCAACAGCAGAAATGAATAATTGGTTTGGTCTTTTAAACAATGTGCATTTGTATCTACATTTAAGTAATCAAATATAAATATTTCAAGTTATCAAAAATAAATATTTCCCTGTAAGTTCTATAAATAGAAATTTAAATTAACAAAAATAGGCATTCAAAGACCATTGTATCTATAAATTATTCTAATTAATGAAAATATATACTTTTTAACTAGATAAAGTATGAAAATAAAAATCATGTTATCAAAAGTATAATAATTATTGGTCAATTTTAAAAACACAGAATTTAAAGAAAGATAACTCTAAATAGCTAAATGTACTACACAAGTAATCCATTTCACTTCTCAATAGTAATAATAGAATTTTATTTTTTGTGCTTTTGTTCCATCTTATCACTTTTGTATCATAAATATATTTCCCTTAAGTATTGGTTCCTTGTGGTCCGATGTGTAGTTCATCACTATCATGAAAGTGCGAAAGGGAAAAACGGTTGACTTACATTCCCTGCGAAATTGACTTGTGTGTTCCAGATGTATTATGGGAAAATAAACAATCAGTTAGACGAAAAATGTGGCATTTGGGTTAAAAATACGATTTGTTTTAACAGAAATTAGTATTTGACGTCGAAATATATAAGTCATGAGCATTATTATGATTACAAAATACCTTTATATTAGAATAATTTAGAATTTGACATATTTTAAAGGCATTTTACCTACTTTTGATTTTAGGTAATAATTTCACTATTAAAACATCTGTTCTTTTTACAAAACATGTCTTTCGCATTCAGCAACCTAGGTACATCGTTTTCAATCCGCATCATATCGTTACAGGTGAAAATTCCAGTAAATGCGATAGGTTTCCGACTTGAGAGCGAAAGTTTACTTGCACGAGGGCTACAGTTTTCTTGCATGAAAACTCAAGAGGAGCGATAGTTTACTATGATGAATTTTGATAATATAGCGATCGGACATAAAACTTCATATTTCGTTTGCTAATCACCACCAAACGGCTACTTTAATATTCGAATTGTGAAAAGAGTACAATAATGTAAATAAATGCTCAATATTGTGCAAACAAAGAGCTTACTGAACGATTGTTGCTTAAAATGTAATTTATATGCTATAGTTTATTGTGTAGTGGGATAAAGTTGACTCTGATTTATGCTATAGTTGGTTATTGTACTCCCAAAAATAATCATAATTTACTTGGGTGTTCACNACTCTCAACTGTAAAGTCACATAACATGTCAGTCACATAAGAAAAAGTGAGTGGGTATTCAAAAGGTATTCAATAATAAACTAATTGCAATTAAAATTTGCAATTCCAGTTATTGCAAATCTTGTGCAACCAGTTTTGACAGCTACCACATAAGTGTTAATAATTTGAAAAATTTAATGAGACTTGCAAAATTCAAATTAGATGGTTGATAACGAAATACCGAAGTTACTGTTAATTCATTTTTCTGCTTATGCGCAGTGCAGATCAAACTTAATCATTTGAAAGTCCTTGAACCAAAAAAACGTGTAAAAGCTGATAAAGAACAAATAATCAAAAGGATCAAAATAGAAAAGCCAAAATTCAGCTAAAATTGATATGTTAATACACCTTTACATTACTGCAATTTAAAAAAGCATAGAAATTTGATAATCCTATTGGAAAATGTATTTTCCCATGAGATTTTACTATTTTTTCACTATTTTCACTATGTTTGAATTACTAGTATTGCCATGGGAAAATTTTTCCCATTGAAGTAAAAGAAATCCCATGGCAGTAGTAAAAATCCTATAAAAATATTTCAAAGTCCCATGAGAAATACAAATGTAGTGAAACACCATACGAAACTGTATTTTCTATTGGATTTTGAAATTCCCATATTTTTTGTAATTGCTGCTGTGTTAAATCATAAGATATAGAGTTAAAAATATGATTTTGTTCAGCTCTTTGCGATTTATTCAAACTTCTTGGTCATTCTCAAAAATGGTGGCACAAGATTTGCAATCATTGGAATTGCAAATTCAAATTGGAGTGAGTAAATATTTAAAACACTTTTGCAAAGTTCTTAATATAAGTTGACAGAATAGTACAGTCAAATGAAATCTCTTAACTTACATCATGGAAAAGAATACAGCAGTGACACACAAAAAAACTGTCGCACATATGCAAGAAAATTTCGCTTTCAGATATCTGAGTACACGAGTTAACTATAACAATGAAGTTCTTGACCACCTTCGTTTGTTTAAGTATATATCTTTTATCCCTTGGATTTGATTTGTGCAAAATGACTTAAACTGCACGAAATGCTTTCAAGTTTATGATATATAAGATTTGAAACTGTTGATGGTGTTCTTAAAATGGCTTTTAAGTCAAATAACTGACCCGAAGACACTCAATTTGTCGATTTTAATATGTGTGTTGAAACGAAAAAACTAAGATACAGAACGTACTTTTAATAAGAAGTATTAAGAAAATGGGATGCAAAAATCATATCTTGAATTATGTAAAAAATATCGTTTTAATTGAGAAAATCCAGATATATCAGACGACAAAAAATTTAGAATGTAAGTAAACTTTACTGAGAATGCAAGTCAACCGTTTTTCCCATTCGCACTCTCATGATAGTGTTCATGAGAAATTTGCGGTATTCAGACATACCGATTAACAGGAAGTTTACTGTTTCCCTTGAACAGTAACACGAATTTGCATGAATTTTGTCATTTCTCGTAAATATTCTGATGAATAAAGCTGGCGGTTATCGGAACCAACATATCAGGAATGTTTTTGCGACGTCGACAATCATTGTCATGGCTCTATATTGATACCGACGGATGCTAATTTGGATACTGATCCCGTGCATGCTGCCGCTGCCAGAAGATCGTTTTGATCGGTTCAGTCTTTACATTACAAAAAGACTTTTACAACCAAATTTTTTATACCCTTAATTTATTTTTTTTTTTGTTTTTTCTTGAAAATTCGCTCGGCGGGAATACGGAAAATAAAAAATATGAAAAATCAAAATTTTATTTTTTTTTCCAAATCTGAAAAAATCGGGATGGCGGATCCGTAAACCAAGTAATAAAAAAACAATGGCCTAATCATCTTGATCAGTACTTCCCAAATCATTGACAGTTAAGTGACTTTGACCTATATTTTGTGCTCGAGTTACTTGTGTCCTTTTCTTAACAACTACACACAATATTCCATCACAATTCACTGACAGGGGATTCATTTTATGTGCAATTGACTTGGGTTATCTTTTTTCTCGAAAAATTTATTGGCGGGGCATCCGTGTCTTTCAGACACATTCTCTAGTTTTACCATGTTTATGATCTATTTAAAACATTAAACCACTTAGCTGCAGCATTGACTGTTGATGAAAACTTAAAATTACCCAGTTGGTTACTAAGAGTAGATCATTCAGTTATAGAGCAGATGGAATGTACATATATTCATTTCAATAGCAGATCTTGTTATATCCCCACTTTAACGGGCGGTATATAGATCTATATAGTGATCATGGTGTTTGTCCGTCCATCCTTTCATTCGTTATTGCGTCCGCCATAGGGGTACACACTTTATGGTGACAACTCCTCCTAGACCACTTTGTGAAATTCAATGATACTTTTGCAGAATGTTCAGTTCATATTGCCATTGTGCACCAGCGATTTGACTTTATTTTTTTTTCATTCTGGAATCAAATGGGGGAGAGGGGAGGTATATATGAGTGAGCAAACAGATTTTCTAGTATTGAAGTAATGTATTTTGTGCAATATGTTATAGATGTAGAAACAATAGCCAAATTTGCACAGATGGAGTTCAAAAATGGAGAACCAGAAAGAGGGAAGACTATGTTTGAGAATATTTTAAGTAATTATCCAAAGAGAACAGATTTATGGTCTGTGTATGTAGATATGGTAATAAAAACTGGTGACATAGAAGCTGCAAGGTAATTGTACATTATGTTTGAACACACGAAACCTTTATTTGTTAATATGGCATTCTGTCAGTACAGCTGTCATTATTATTTTAGTGTATTACAGTGCATAAGGGAGTACGAGCTTCAGAAAATTTGCAATTGAATGAAAACTCTTGGCTGTTGTTTTGAAAAGCTTTGCTAATAGAACATATGCAAACAAAAAAAAAAGAAAATCCAATTAAGAATTTTGATATATTAGGCATCAAAATTTTGGCAGGATATGGTTCTAATTAGAGTTCTTCTTAATTTTCCATAAGCTGTTTATATAATGCCTTAAAATATATAAAAAGTATAATTGGAAATTGATAAATTTTGTGTATTATTTATTTATGCATTTTAAAGAAATCCATGACCAAGAAAATAAGATCCATGTGCAAAAATATTTAGCCCTGTTCGAATAGATAAAACCCAGGGATATTGACTGCATTTAAAACTGAAGCTCATACTTACTCAACTTTAGCCTAACACCAATTTTTATACGACCGCTGAAAATTTTAGGTCATATAATGGTATGGCGCTGTTGTTGTTGTTGTCTTCATCCAAGTCGTCAGTAGACACTTTTGTGGTTTTTTTTTTTGTTATAATAAATTAAGTTCCAGTTGATCAATCCTTATCAAATTTTAACACATTGTTTGTTGGCACAAGAGGAAGGCTTTCATTGGTTTTGGATTTTGTTGCCCGTCCCGTTTTTAAAAAAGGGCAAAATTGGGTGTTTTCACGTATTTGGCTGTAGAATTTTTATTATTTATCAGATTTTGATTGGGTGTCTTTCAGTGTGCTCCTGAGGAAATTTCCAATCAGTAGAGTGTCAAAGGATTTCACATCGCATGTATGGTTCATGAAATAAATTGGGCCAAAAGGGGCGAAAATTGCAAATATACATATTATCTAAAAAAAAATTTTTTCATCGGATTTCAAATGGGATTTTTTTGATTTAGATTCCTCTTGATATAAGCTTTCAGATTTTTTATTAACAGATTTTTTGTAGCTCTTACAGTTTCTGAGCTTTAAGAGCTCAAAGGGGCCAGAATTGCAATTTTCTGAAATATGTACAATCATTATTTCTCATGGGATTTTTAGTCCCGTACCGGCTTCACCGAAGGGGACTTTAGTTTTGCACTCCGTCAGTTCCTCCGTCAGTCCGTCACACTCAGTTTTCCGGAATTTTTTCCCATACTATAAAAGATATTTATCTTATATTTAGTGTGTAAGTCTACAACCATGAGTAACAGATAAAGTTAGAGTTTGATTCCAGTCCAGTAATTTTGGACGGAGTTATGGGCCTTTGACTCAGAAAATTTTGGTAAAATATAGTTTTCCAGACTTTTTTTCTACACCGTTCCAGATATTAAGCTAATATTTGCTATGTGAGTCTACCACTATGAGTAACAGATCAAGTTCTAGTTTGTTTCAGGTCCATTGATTTTGGACGGAGTCATGGGCCTTTGACTTACAAAATTTGGTAAAATATAGGTTTTCCGGACTTATTTTCTAAACAGTTCCAGATATTAAGCTAATATTTGCTATGTGAGTCTACCACTATGAGTTACAGATCAAGTTCGAGTTTGGTTCCAGTCCATTGATTTTGGACAGAGTTATGGGCCTTTTACTTAGAAAATTTTGGTAAAATATAGGTTTTCCAGACTTTTTTTTGTAAACCGTTTCAGATATTAAGCTAATATTTGCTATGTGAGTCTACCACTATGAGTTACAGATCAATTTTGAGTTTGGTTCTGGTCCATTGATTTTGGACGGAGTTATGGGCCTTTGACTTACAAAATTTTGGTAAAATATAGGTTTTCCAGACTTTTTTGCTAAAACTGTTTCAGATATTAAGCTAATATTTGCTATGTGAGTCTACCACTATGAGTTACAGATCATTAACTATTTTTGCTGGTATAACAAGCTATTCTACTGGTAGGGGACTTCTGTATTGCCTTGCAATACGATCCACACTTGTTTTCTTTGAATTCTTTTTGTTGTAAGCTTTTAGTAGCATGTCAACGAATTTGGCATAATTCGTACAGTGTCCAAGCTTTCATGGATCAAAAATGTTAATTTTTATGTTCCCTAGTACTGTGTCCAGCTAATTAATGAGTCAATCTCCTTATTGTGTCCATTTAGTTACTTTGTCAATCTCTTTACTGTGTCCACATTTACTTTATATTACACTTTTTCAAATTTCAGTGATCCACATGCTGCAGTCATATCATGCTGCGCTGGGCGTAGCCCTTTATTTGGCTATTGTGCTACCTATCTTCTGTATTTGTAATAAAGTATTAGGAACAACAAAGAATTTATAGATGCAATACCAAGTATCTGGATGGATAGTTAAATGTTGCTAACATAACTAAATATCGAACTTATTTGTTTTCAAGTTGAGCTAAGATAAGTTAACAAATATCAAGCCTTAATAATAATTTGTATTTATATTACTTTTTATCAAATGACCCTTTCACGATAACTGTGTTCCTATGATTTTGAGTGGAAAATAAAAACAGCTTCCCCCAAAAATGATGTAGTAGGACAATTAATCAAGATGTCATATATTATGACATTGCATTGTACCCAAAGGCATATGGGGGCATGTGCAAAATTCAGGACCGCAGTTATTGTGAAAAATGGTCTATTGATAAACCTTGGATATCAATGTGATCTCAACTTCAAAGAGATAGAGAAAAAATACAAAAACAATATTTGATTTTAAAAAACAAATTTCAGCTCAACAAGTAAAAGTGGCATAGTAGGCCGTTCCAGATATCCTATGGATGACACAGAAAGAGAGATGAAGATATTTTTTATTTATTATTTCAGACAACTGTTGACCAGAGTGATACACATGAAGTTATCGGCAAAGAAAATGAAATTTTTCTTCAAGAAATATTTAGACTTTGAAAAAACTCATGGAGATGAAAAGCATATAGAATTTGTAAAAAAGGCAGCTTTTGAATATGTAGAATCAAAAGGATTTGTGGACGAATAAAATAATTTTGGGAAAGAACTTGAAACATACATGTTTATGTTTTATAAGAAAAAATTTTGGGCATTCACGCAAATTACCGAGGTTCTGAAAAACAGTTTTTTGGGTAAAAATGATTTGTGAATGAAAAAAACGTGTAATACGAGAAAACACTTGTATGTTCATTAAGAAAGAATGGAAGATTTTGATTAATAATTTATGAAGACTTATGTATGTGTTTTACTAAATGAAAGACCTGAAATATACTTTATAAATGTAAATCATCATTAAAACATTAATAAATAAGTCTGTACAAACATTAATCTAGTATTTATATTGCATGTATCCAATAGGGCCTGCAGGAAATGTTAGACTTGAAAAACTGACAGATAAATCAAGGGTCAGCAGAGGTGTTTACCATCCAGGATTCTCCATAATTATCCCGGATTTGAGTCCTAAAATACGCATTACGGATTCACCTTCCGAAATTACGCTTTTCCGGTATTGTGCCAAAAATTATTTTTTTCCCTGGGTTCTTGAAGTGCTTGTCATAATATTTTTGGGTTTATCCAAACGCCAGTGTGACTATGATTACTTATATTCGGATCCTCTTTAAACTTTCCCTTGCAACAAGTCCGAAAGATGTCTTCTACAAGAAAAGCAGAATTTGACGCTACTGATGTTGAACGTGATCAGGCCGAGACGCCACCCAAAAGAAAAAAGATCTTACAAAGATTCAAATGTAGCCATCACGAACTTTGGCCTTTCCTCACAAAATCTCAACTTGGGGACTACTACGTTCTGTGCACAATTTGTTCATCGCCATCGGACTTTTCATGTCATGTGCACATGCCGGGAAAAATGACTGTTCGAGGCACATTGAATCCAAAACCCACAAGGACCTTCCGCATTTGCAGAATTCTAACAGGTCAATGTCAGTTTTTATTTAAAAAAACAACAAACAAAAGAAAACAATACACCAGAAATGTCTCACAAGAAAGCTGTGGCCAGAGCAGAAGTTTTAAAGTGTGAACTGATACTCATACCTGCAGCTGACACGTTCAACAATGCATTTTAAATAATGTTTTAAGATTCAAAAATAGCTCCAGGTATGTTATATTATACTTGTATAGAAAATTCTATCTGTAGGTCGAGATGATGTATGGTTCATGTTCTTATAAATGAATCTGTCCCACATCATCTCAGTTTCTTTCTCCATCCCAAACTTTTGGTCAGGAAACGTGGAAGTGGGGTAGAAAAAGCTTATTTTCTAGGGGAAGTGCTGCTGAAATTTTTTTAGGGTTGGACTTAGTTTTTTTTTTCAAGGAAGGGGGATCTATACAGACTTGTTACAGTTAGAGCCTGACTTGACATACAGTTCTGGATGTTTTATATATGAAATTAGGTCTCTATCGAAATTCATGTTCAAAATTTTGAGATTACTGACAGATGGCCAAAATTACTGAAAAAAATCATCATGATTACTGAAAGTTTCAAAAAGGGGTAAACACCTCTGGGTCAGATCTTGACCTTTTTTATTCAGAAACATATGATAACACAAAGCACAAAGAAACTTACAAACCTTATAACACGATCATGTGATCAACACATGACCAGGAGACTTATATTTCAAAGAGAATGAGGGTATGCCACTAAATACTCAGTTCCATCACTAGCCATTTCTACTTTATATTTTTAGATTCTTTGGTTGTGAATTGTCAGGGTTGGGGACATAGGCGTGTAGGCCCCCTTTCACAGCCACAAAAAAAAATGTGGTATTCTGCTTTAAATTACTCATATATCTATAATTTTAAGACATCTTTATGAATTGTAAGTGAAAATGATATACATGTATTTGTAGAATCTTTAATGACAAAAATAGTCAAAATTTTTTTTCCTCGCTCCCCTAGGCGGTTTTCACAAAATTTCCAACATTTATGCCCCCTTCTAAAATCCTGGATCCGCCCGGTTGCATTCAAACAACAAGTAATATTTAAAATGACCCTTGCGAACATTTTAGTGTGAAGTTTTTTCTCATTCCAATAAAAGGTTTTGAAACATGGGTAATCCTATCTAGAAATAGAAGTTGCAACTTGGTATGCAAATGTAAATAATAATTTAAATTATATCACTGATCTTTTACTCAACTACATCTGATGATGTTCATATAAATACCATTATGGATAAAGTATCAAAACGTTTATCTATGCCTTGTAAATTGAAATTTAAACTTAAACAATGTAATTTACAAACAATTTATTTTTCATATATTAGACCTATTATGGAATATGCAGATATAGCTTTGGATAATATTCCAGAATATTTAAAACATTCTCTCGAAAATTTGCAATTAGAAGCTGTTCCAATTGTAACTGGTGGCAATAAATTATCTTCCAAACAACTATTATATGAAGAAACAGGATGGGAGACTCTTCAGTCCCGACGAAATAAACACAAGCTTATCAAATTCCATTACATGTTTCACAAAAATTGTCCAGATTATCTTAACTCATTGGTTCTTTTGTCTATTGCTGAACGTCACAATTATAATACCAGACAAGCTAATGATATTACAAATATGAATTGTAGAAAGTCCTACTATCAAAATTCGTTTTTGTCATCAGCTGTGAAACTTTGAAATAAAATTCCAACTCGAGGTGCGAAATAATGAGTCAAAATATGTTTTTAAACATGTTTTGAATAGAGACTTGAGTAAAACTCCCAAATATCTTAACTTTGGTTGTAGAAAATTGCAAATAATAATGGCAAAACTCCGTTTACAATGTAGCTTATTTAATGACCATTTATGTAGAAAAAATATAGTTGAATCAAATGTGTATAAGTGGTAACATAGAAAACAAAGAACATTACTTCCTACAGTGTAAGTCAGCATCACATTCAAGATGGCCAGCAAAGGGGAATATAATTTAACAATGGACTCCATGGGAAACCATTCAAAGATCTTTTACTCTGCAATAGCAAAGCTAATTCGAACCAAACTAGGTCACAATAGTCCATAGGCGGTTGAAGGTTCCCTTTCAAAAATATGTCCAGCACGTTTTCATCACATCCAAGATAGTCGCCAGCAGTTAACATATAGTTTAACTTTGGACCCTGTTAGGAAATGTATTTTAAGATCTTCTCTTCTGAAACTACCTGGCCAATTGGAACTTAACTTGGTCACAACAGTCCTTAATTGGCCCTTTTCAACAAAGGGTCCAGCAAAGGACATAGTACAACATTGTACTTTATGCATTAAATCTCTGAAGCCACATAGCCAATTGGAACAAAACTTGGGTGGTCCCCTTTCAAAAATGTGCCTGTCAAGTCTGCACTTCATCCAAGATGGCTGCAAGCAGGGAGCTGAGCTTAACATTGGACCCATGGGCAAACATATTCAGTGATCCTTTCCTGTGAAAGTGCCTGGCACTTGGTAGCATTAGTCCTTAGTTTCTGCCCTTTGAAAAGTGTGTGTGGCCAGTCTGCATTACATCCAAGATGCCTGCCAGCGGGGAACATAGTTTCATGTTGGACCCTATGGGAAAACATTCAAAGATCTTCTCTGAAACCGCAAAGGCAGTTGAAACAAAACTTGGGCAGAATAGTCCTTGGGTGGTCCCCTTAAAAAAATGTATCCGACAAGTCCACACTTCATCAGAAGTGGCCACAAGCAGAGAACTTCGTTTTATATTGGTCGCTAATGGAAAACATATTCAAATACCATCTCAGAGGTGCTGACCAAATGTTGTTACTTTGGTGCCGATCTGTCATCCAACATAGCCATCAGCGTTTAATAAGGGCCCCGCATCGAGATGCGGGTGCCCTGTAGTTTGCACTTTGTCTGTCTGTCTGTCCATCTGTCCGTCAACAATTTTTTCCATCAGATTTCTTGGCTTGTATATGTGGGAATAATTTGAAATTTATTCTGAACTTGGAAATGATGAGTTGTATTGTGTAAGCAATTTTTAAATATTTTGGCTCCCACTTCCTGTTTGCCAACACTTTGAATTTTTACTAAAAACCAAATTTTTATCACAGATTTCTCGGCTTCAGCTAGAGGGAATTATTTGAAATTTGGTCTGAGGCTTGGAAATGATGAATTGTATTGTGTAAGCAATTTTTCAAGTTTGTGGGACATCCACTTCCTGTTTACCGATTCTTTTTTTTACTATAAACCAAATTTTCTGTCAAAAATTTCTTGGCTTCTACTGAAGGGAATGATTTGAAATTTGGTCTGAAGCTTGGAAATGATGAGTTGTATTGTGTAAGCAATTTTCAAGTCTGTCGGACATCCACTTCCTGTTCACCTATACTTTGATTTTTTACTATAAACCAAATTTTCCGTCAAAGATTTGTATTGTGTAAGCAATTTTCAAGTTTTTAGGGCGCCCACTTCCTGTTTGCTGATACTTTGATTTTTTATTATAAATCATATTTCTGTTAGATTTCTTGGCTTCTGCTGAAGGGAATGATTTGAAATTTGGTCTGAAGCTTAGAAATGATGAGTTGTATTGTGTAAGAAATTTTCAAGTTTGTCAGGCACCCACTTCCTGTTTGCCTATACTTTGAATTTTTACCAAAAAACAAAAACATAATTTTCGTCACGGATTTCTTGGCTTCAACTGGAGGGAATTATTTGAAAGTTGATATGAAGCTTGGAAATGATGAGTTGTATTGTGTAAGCAATTTTCAAGTATGTCGGGCAACCACTTCCTGTTTTCTGAGACTTTGAATTTTTACTAAAAACTAAATTTCCGTCACAAATTTCTTGGTTTCTACTGAAGGGAAAGATTTGAAATTTGGTTTGAAGCTTTGAAATGAATAGTTGTATTGTGAAAGTGGTTTTCAAATTTGTCGAACATTCACTTCCTGTTTGCCAATATTTTGACTTTTTACTATAAACCAAATTATCTTCATAATATTTTTATACTTGTATCAGCTTGAATGATTTGATATTAAGTCTGAAGAAATGAGAAATGACATGGTTCAGTAAAACTTCCAAGAATCACTGTATCCAGCAAATTTCTGTATCAACACATTTGTGTGTCAAACAGACTTTTTGAGTCCACACTTACCTCAATTTTACATTTGCCTGGAGTTTTTGGATCAAAATTGTGGGGCCCTTCCGACAAAGCCAGTTTCGCCATGTTCTAGTTTACTTAAATTGGACCCTATGGGGAAATGCATACAAAGATATAACGGATAAACTGTTCGAGTTCCAAACATTCAACAGAAACTTACCCAATGAGTACCGAATAAAACTAAATTTCAAAGGTTGTCAATGTGGTTATCCAGTATAAAATGCTTTTCACTACTTTTTAACTCACCTGGCTATGCCAGGGTGAGCTTTTGCCATCACTTTGCGTCCGTCGTCCGTCCGTTGTTAGCTCACTTTTAAAAATCTTCTCCTCTGAAACTACTGGAGGGATTGGTTTGAAACTTTATAGTAATCATCTATGACATGTCCTGTACAAACGATCCTCATTTTATTATGATCCGATGAAAAACATGGCAGCCGGTGCTAAAAATAGAACCTAGGGGTAAATTGCAGTTTTTAGCCAATAACTCAATAAAGGGCTGCGCCGAGCGCAGCATGATACGACCGCAGCATGTCGATCACTGAAATTTCAACAAAAGTAGTTCAAAGTGAATGTGGACACAGTAAAAAGCTTGACACAATAATAAGATGGACACAAAAAGAAGCTTGACACAGTTATTAGCTGGAAACAAACTACGGAAAAAATCAACCCTTTTGATCACTTATTGATAAAAAAAACTGTAAGAGCTATGCAAAATATGTTACTATCAACTAACACTTTACATCCATAGAAATAAAAAAAAAAATCCATCGAAATCAGATGAAAAATAAAGATTTGACATATTTAGAAAAATTGCAATT
Organism: Modiolus philippinarum; assembly: GCA_002080025.1. NCBI lineage: Eukaryota > Metazoa > Mollusca > Bivalvia > Mytilida > Modiolidae > Modiolus > Modiolus philippinarum. Next base: position 146,235 of record MJUU01072675.1, read on the forward strand.
TTGGCCCCTTTGACCCTTTGTAGCTCGGAAAAGGTAAAAGCTACGCCAAATCCTTTGGCATACTACTGAAAGCTTAGATCAAGAGGAATCCAAAGAAAAAAATCCCATCAAAACCCGATGAAAAATAAAGATTTAACATATTTAGAAATATTGCAATTTTTGCCCCTTTGGCCCCTTGTAGCTTGGAAACGGTATAT
>MJUU01072676.1:18541-42335 GCA_002080025.1 Modiolus philippinarum
TCAAAGGGGCCAAAACTGCAAATTTGCAGATTACCGAAAATATTTATTTTTCATCAGATTTTGACAGAATTTTTTTCTATGGATTCCTCTTGATATAAGCTTTCAGCAGTATGTCAATGGATTTGGCATAGCTCTTACTGTTTCCCAGCTATAAGGGGTCAAAGAGGAATCATAAGGAGTCATAAGGGCTAATATTATATATTCCGTAGTTTGTGTCCAGCTAATTACTGGGTCAATCTCCTTATTGTGTCCATCTAATTATTGTGTCAAGCTGTTTAATATGTCCATACTTACTTTAAAATTACACTTGTTCAAATTTCAGTGGTCAACATGCTGCGGTCGTATCATGCTGCGCTCGGCGTAGCCCTTTATTTAAGTTTGTCTCAGTCCCAATTTGAATTAAATTAATTTCCAGTAAAATCTGTTGCTTTATGCAGCCTTACCAATTTTATTTTGATTGAAATACCAGTACATAGTCATTTCCCACTTTGTTCAAAATTACAACTTCTTTGTGATTTCCTCTCAACTTGCATTTTGCCATTGAAGAGAATTCAAACTAAATTTTGACGTAAAATATAACCTCTGATGATAAACATAAAATTTTATTGCAAAGAATTGCTTGCATAAGCTCAACACCAAAGCAGAAGACTTTAAATCATACGTTGCTATGATACACAGCATACGACAAGAGCATCAAGGAAAAGGGGGAGGGGATACTTGTACTTGTTTTCACCTGTAAAAAAATTATTATAATTGGATTTATATTCCCAATTAATTTCATTATCAAAAGTTGATGTTCAAATAAAAACTAATTATTAGAAGGAGCTCAAAGATCTCAAAAGTTACATGATCTGAAATGTTCCTATGGTATACATATATATCTTTTGTACTATAAAAGTCTTTATCTTTAAAACATAGAGCTTTGAAGAATGACTGTTGCGCTCCGCAAAAGTGACTAAAGCTTTCAAAATCCTAGAATAAACCCTGGTATGGTTATGGTTGTAAATAAGATAGATCCACCAGCAGGCATACGGGTATAGTAATGAGTAATGGTAATTGTAATAACATATATGCACTCAGATTTCCATTTGTAAGAACTTGCTATCCAGAATCCAAAAGACACAGGTGACGTTTTTGCAAAGTAAAATTTCATGAATGAATAGAAAATGTAGAGAGGGGTCTCTAAAGTTTTACTTATATAGCTGTCTGTAGATTTATTAAGAGAATTAAAAAAAACTCATTAGCCTTTTCCAATGAGCCTCTTATGGCCCATAAACAGGAAAAAACATATACAATTTATGCAGAAATCGAAAAATTAAAAAATCTACCCTGGCCTTGCTGCAGTTATATTTGGCATTCCATTTGGAAGACAGTTCAGTTCAATCAATTCAAGTTGGCTTTTGATGACAGAGTTTGACTATAACTTTATTATCTAGCTAGACAAAATGACCACAATATGTCTGAATTCACTAGTCTGACATTGATTTTATGGGCTGAAATAAGTTAAGCTATGTAAAATTTCCAAATTGTGTTAGCCCATCAGCACTACAAATTTACAATATTTAGAAGCCTTCCTGACATTCATCAGCCTTTGGCTTTACAACTAATATGAATGTTGAACCCTAGATAAAAGGGGACAAAAAGTTAAGAGTGACAACAGTGTTTTATTCTTGTACATCTGTCCATCAGTTGGGATGTCATTAGAGACATAAGCCTTGTTTGACAGCATGGTTTACTTGTAGTTCTGTGGTGAATAAACAGTAAAAATATTTCCTCTTACAGGTATTAATCCAGATGAATTCTGTGAAGATGAATTGTCTGAGAAAGATGAAAAAGATGATTCTGATAATGCCAGTTTATCTGATGGGGATCATTTAGATCCAGAAAAGGAGAGTTCTACCAAGGGAGATGATTCAGAAGATGATAAAAATCTTGCAGAATTTCAGAGTTCTTTCAAGGCTGCAGCTCTCAGTGACAGTAAACCTGAGTTCAGGTAAATGTTGTGGTTTTACCTAATATAAAAAGGAATTCTTAAAAAATAACTAAAGAATATTTTGGTGGATAGCAGTTATTTAATGCATTTCATGTGTAAATTTAGGGGAAATTTTGATGATTCTTAAGGTCAAACAACAATTAATGGATGGTGATTTTTATCACCTGAAGAAGTCAATGTGAATCATACAATTTTAAACTATATGATAACCTTATGTTGAGGTATATTTTCAAGTACATTTCTTTATTATGATACTAACATTGTGTTTAGCAATGACTATGCCAAAATACTGATCAGAGTTAAGACCATAGTGCTAAACCTGGAAAGGGGGGGGAGGTGCTTCATTGTATCCAACCCTGACCACTACTTTGGCATAGTCATTAACTAACACAATGTTATTATCATTATTATGCTGACTTTTCATCTTTTTAAAAAAAAATTTATATACATGTAGATGTTCTTGTCATTTATTTACTGGCAATCTGAATTTCAACAGTAAGTTGCATTATTTCATAGAAATTTAAAAAATAACTTTTTGTGACAGATCTCAAAAATTCACTCACACTCGGATCATCGGTTTTCGTGGCCTTAAGCGTCAATTATAATTTCATAATTTCCATTGAAAAGTAATGTAATCCATGAAAAGGAATGTCCCATGATAACCCATGATCAGATGGTAATTCATGATATGAAAATTGAAATAAAGAGCTAAGTAAAATGAATTGTCAGGAGTAAGGTTAAAATCTTTACCAGAAATATTATCAAACTATGATAGTAGATACCTACAATAAGTGTTTCACCGTTTGTTTGGCAATACTATACCTCTGCCTCAAAGTCATGTGATTAACATAGTACATGCTAGCAGATATAATACGCCAAAATAGTCTATTAAGCTCTATTAATGAAGTTTCTTACAGTAAGCAAAATAATGTATTTTAGTGAAAAAAAATAAAGCCACGCTTGAAAAAAGATATATATATATATATGTTTTAGGATGCCTGATCTTCTTTGTTTTACAAATGGAAATGCTTGTAGATTTTTAAAGGAAAATTAAAAAAAAATGACATGGCTTTCAACAGTGAGCCTGTAAACAGGAAAAATATGTATATTGAAATTGATTGGTACATTTTACACCTATTTTAACCAAAAGAGAACAATTTATTGAAGTTAAATACAGTAGTAACATTCTCAAAAAACTCTGGTTCATGAGCCCAGAGCAGCTAGTAAGGTTCCATGCATTTCTAGCAGAACTCAATTTTTATACGACCGCAAAAAAATTTGTGGTTGTATAATGGTTTAGCGCTGTCGTCGTCGTTGTCGTCGTATGGCGTCGTTGTCGTCTGTAGACACTTTTGTTTTTGGTCAATAACTTAAGTTTAAGTTGATCAATCCTAATGAAATTTTGACACATTGTTCCTTGGCACAAAGGGAAGGCTGGGTATAGTTTTTGTTAGTTTGGCCCCTCCCGTTTTTAAAAAAGGGGCCAAAAAGGGAGAAATTGGGTGTTTTCACATATTTGGCTGTAGAATATTTATTATTTATCAGATTTTGATGGGGTTTCTTTCAGTGTGTTCCTGAGAAAATTTCCTATCTGAATATGTCAACAGATTTGACGTGGCATGTACCGTTCATGAGATAGTGAGACCCAAAAAGGGCAAATTTCAGAAATTTTATTTTTTTATTTTTAGTCCGATTTTGATGCAGTTTTTTGCAATGGATTCTAAATGAAATATTAATATAGTGCTGCATCATCAGTTTTTTTGATAACTTTTTTTCTTTCCCAGCTATGAGGGGAAAATTGGGGCCAAAATTGCAAACATTCAGATTACTTAAAATTTTATTTTTCATCAGATTTCGATGGGATTTTTTTCTTTGGATTCCTCTTGTTGTAAGCTTTCAGTAGTATGTCAACAGATTTGGCGTAACTCTTGTCGTTTCAGAGCTGTAAGGGCTCAAAGGGGCTGAAATTGCAATTTTTCAAAATATGTAAAATCTCTATTTTTATGGGCTTCTGGTGGGATTTTTTTCTTTAGATTCCTCTTGTTGTAAGCTTATGGCAGTACGTCAACAGATTTGGCATATCTCGTACTGTTTCCAAACTATAAGGGATGTTATGTCGTTATTTTTAATTGAATTTCGATGGGGATTTTTTTCTTCGGATTCATCTTCATATATGCGGTCGTATCATGCTGCGCTTGGCTTAGCCCTTTATTCTGGCGATTAATAGAAGATTCTATGTTCAAAATGAAAAAGTCTAGCTGAACTAAATTTTGGGGCCATTATTTGAAGATTTTATGTTCAAAAAGTAATTTATCTACTGTAGCTCACCAGGTAAGTGACATGCAATTTTGACTAGCCTGTGACAGTTTAACTGTTCTCGGGCATAGGGCAATGCAAGTGGCAAACAGCACAGTCTGTAGATTGTAAAAATTGTACTCCCTTTATTGAATACAAATTGTTTTAATTTGTGATATCATTATTTAATATTTCAAAGATTGTAATTAACTCATACTTAAAAACTCAAGAAGAGCAAAGAAATATTAACAAGGTGTGACATAGTAAGATGACCGTACTGTAAGTAAAAATTATATTTCATATTGTTGTATAGCATTCTACAGTGAATTGTGTTTTGTTTATTTTCATGTCCTATAGTTTTGAAGATGATGGGGATTATGGCAAATATGCAGATGATGATGAGGATAATGAAGATGAAGATGACGATGATGAGGATGACGATGACGATGATGATGATGAGGATGACGATGATGGTGACAGTGGTAGTGGTGAAGAAGACATGGATGATCAGAATGATGAAGACATGGCAGATGATTCTGGTGAAGATGATGAAGAGGCAGAAGAAGATGGTACAAATCATAATTTTAATGATAGCTATGATTTTTCTAACCTTTATACTACATTACTGCATACACTCATCAAAGAGAAATTTTCGTATTTGATCAAATGGTCCTTCAAAAAATCAGGATGTACGTACATTTGTTGCAATACATTTAAATCGTTTTTCAGTGACGACAAACATGGCAAATATACCAACTGGACTTGTCAAGATATGATAAAAGCATTAAATTTTCTTCTTGATAATATTTTTGTTCGTTTTGGTGATACAGTCTATCGGCAAAAAATAGGTATTCCTATGGGTACCAACTGTGCACCTCTCATAGCAGATTGATTTCTTTATTGCTACGAGTCACAATTCATGGCAAAAATTCAAAAAGACACTTCTAAACAGTATTTAGTGGATAAATTTGACAATACATATAGATATTTGGACGATATTTTGGCTTTAAATAATCCTGAATTTTCTAAATTTACAGATGAAATTTATCCTGCAGAACTTACTTTTAATAAATCCAATAGCAGCAGTGATTATACTCCTTTTCTTAATCTTGATATTTCAATAAATCAAGGAAAGTTAAACACTAAGGTTTATAACAAAAGATGATTTCTCCTTCCCTATGGTCAATTTTCCCCATCTTGACGGCGATGTTCCGTTAGCCCCTTCTTATTGGGTCTACATTTCACAACTTGTTCGATATGAACGAGTATGTAGTGATGTTTCTGACTTCAAAGACTGAAATCTTTGTCTCACTGAAAAACTTCTGCATCAAGGGTTTAGATATCATAAATTGATAAAAACATTCTCTAAATTTTATAATAGATACATTGACTTATTAAGACAATTTGGTTCTACATGCAGGGCTCTTATACATCAGGGCATTTCACATCCAAACTTCTATGGCAATATCATTTACAAAGCGCATAAATTCAAAAATTGTCCTTCCAAACTTGTTAATCCGTTGAACAAACTTATTCATAAAGAATATAAATACAGCATTGTTGTTAAATCTTTACTTCTGGTTTTTATTGGCAAAAATATCAATCATCTCCTAAATGCTTTACACCATAACTAAATTTAAACAATTTTTCATATTGGCAGTATTTTGCATTGCACAATATCATGTTCTTCTTTCATAATTGATGATGTTGTTATACCAAATCTATTTAGAAGTATTTCAATTGAAGTTTCGTATGTAAGAAGGCTTGATATCATAGTCAATGGATATTATGTCCATAGCTAGCTGTCAGTAACTGCGAGCATTTGTCCAGACAGTACCTGTGTATATTGTCTTCATGTTTTATGTACTTCATTGTGAGGGTACTCGTCTTGATAAGTTGAACTATTTTCTAGTTTGATTTTTACTGTGAGTCTTTTTGTGTATTTATTTTTTAGCCATTCACCACACATCGGGGGAGGGTTTGGATCCAAGAAAACGAGTTTAACCACACCGCAATTTTTGCGCCTGTCCCAAGTCAGGAATATGTTGGTCATTGGCTTGTCCTTGTCTTTGCATAAAATTTTAGTGTCTTGATATTTGGGATATTGGATTTGGTTTGTTTCCATTGATTCATTCCTTTTTATACAACCGCAAAAAATTTTTTGAGGTCGTATATTAGTATGATACTGGCGGCGGCGTTGTCGGCGGCGGCGTCTGTAGACTCTTCGTTTCCGTGCGATAACTTCAGTTCTAGTTGATCAATCCTTATGAAATTTAAAATAATGTTGCTTGTCACTAAAGGAAGGTTGGGATTGGTTTTGGGTATTGTGGCCCCGCCCGTTTTTTTTAAAAGGGCCAAAAAGGGCCAAATTAGGTGTTTTCATATAATGGGCTGTAGAATATTTATTATTTATCGGATTTTGATGGGGTTTCTTTCAGTGTGATCCTAAGGAAATTTGGAATCGGATGTTTGTCAACGGATTTCATGTCACATGTACCGTTCATGAGATAAATGGGTCCCAAAAGGGGGAAATCTCAAAAATCTATTTTTTTCATTTTTTGTCCGATTTTGATGCAGTTTTTTTTCATTAGATTCCTTATGAAAAATTAATATGGCGCTCAACTTTTATATTTTTGGTAACTTGTTTGCTTTCCGAGCTTTGAGGGGCCGAACGGGGCCAAAATTGCAAATTTGCTGATTACCTGAAATTTTTATTTTTCATCGGATTTCGATGGGATTTTTTTCTTTGAATTCATCTTGATATAAGCTTTCAGTAGTATGTCAATGGATTTTGCGTAGCTCCTACCGTTTTCGAGCTACAAGGGGTCAAAGGGGCCAAAATTGCTAATTTTTCGAAATATGTGAAATCTTTATTTTTCATCAGATTTTGATGGGATTTTTTTCTTTGAATTCCTCTTGATATAAGCTCTCACTAGTATGGCAACGGATATTGCATAGCTCTTACCATTTTTGAGCTACAAGGGGTCAAAGGGGCATAAATTGCAAATTTTCGAAATATGTGAAATCTTTATTTTTCATCGGATTTCAATAGGATTTTTTTTTTTGATTCCTCTTGATGTAAGCTGTCATTATTATGGCAGCGGATTTTGCATAGCTCTTACCGTTTTCAAGCTACAAGGGGTCAAAGGGGCCAAAATTGTAATTTTCGAAATATTTGAAATCCTTATTATTCATCGGATTTTGATCAGATTTTTTTCTTTCGATTCTTCTTGATATAAGCTTTCAGTAGTAAGTCAACAAATTTGGCATAGTTTTTCCCGTTTCTGAGCTAAAGGGGCCAAAGGGGCCAAAATTGCAATTGATTCAAGCTCTTTATTGTGTCCATTTATTTACTGTATCAAGCTCTTTACTGTGTCCTCATTCATTTGAATTGCACTCATGTTCAAATTTCAGTATTCGACATGCTGCGGTCGTATCATGCTGCGCTCGGCGTAGCCCTTGATTTCCCTTTTTGGGGCCATTTAGGGCTTACTATATGGTGTGAGGTTCCTCACTGTGTTGAAGACCGTACGGTGACCCCTAGATACTTTGTTTTGGTTTGTTTTAACCTGGATATGGGATGTTGTCTCCTTGACATTTACCCCATTTCCTTTCTTTTTCATACTTGTAATTAAAGTCTATCACATATTTACATGAAGTAAAACTGTTATAGTGCTCTTTGTTTCCTTTGCCATGCTACTGACTGCTATAAATTTTTTAGTCCAGACCACTTTTCCAATTTTTCCCTTTTATTTTATAATACAGTACCAAATCCTCATTATTTTAACATTTTTTTTTTAATAGAATGTTGCAGTAAGGTTAAGTTTTAACTGAATATGATGTGTATCTACATAAAATATATACAGAACACTAGTACCAATTGTGATGGAAGTTAGTTATGGGCCGTCTTGAACTTACTATGATGTAGGAGTGATTGCACTTTGTTGAAGGGCTCATGGTGACTTCAAGATGAAGAACAACAATGAAAGCATTGTACCATTTGCTTAACATTACCATGTATTTATAGGGATTTTGTTCCATGTACATTTATTCCATATCCCTTTATTTATTCATTATCAATAATTATCTATTTTTTAGATACTGAAATTAAAAGTTTCTCGAAGACAAGTGTACGGGAAGAGGTACAGAAAGGAGAAGCTACCAAACAGCAGCTAGGTAGGACCTGCATTACAGACAACCCTTGGACATATTTTTCCTGCTGGATGTTATTATTTCACTGTCTGATTTGGTTTCATTTTGCCATGATATTTGATCAAGGAATAATATTTGAATATGTACATGTATGAAATGTCAAGATTTCCGGAAAGCAAATCCTATTTTCAGCAGTGATTGAAATCAAGAAAAACATTCTAGTGAAATTCTTATGTTTGACCGACATCAAGATTGGGTTGTTAAACAGCCGTTGTTTTTTTCCAGCAGTTTTAACTGGATTTTACCATTATGTTCAATATTCCTCAAGGGGTCGATACCCTACAAACAAAATTGATTAAATGCAAAATGTCTCATATCAAAAAATATTAACAATAAAAATATGTAGTTGTTTTCTGTCTTTGGAATGGTCCTTATTTTTGCTGTTTCCAGTCAAGTGAAAAATGTTACTCCTGTGACAGCTTTCACAAGTTCAGTTCTCTGGTCATGTAGTTAAAGATAGGTCTACAAGATTTTGATTCAAAATAAACTTATAATGTCTTGTCAAACATGTTTGTGCAGTTTGTTTATTAAATAGTTTCCAAGTGCAAGGAATTGATGTTTTGGAATGTACTGAGGTTTCAGAATTGTACAAGCTTATGCGCCTAAGGGACCATTCCACACAAATTAATGTATTATTATGTGTTTCAGGTTTATGGGATAGTTTTCTTGAGGGCAGGATCAAATTACAGAAAGTAGCTGGCATTGTGAACCAAATGCCACAATTTGATGTCTGGAAACAATTTGAAAAAGATGGCGGAGAGGAATTTAAACAATCAGCAGCTGATAGTTAGTACAATTTTTGCAAAGGGAGATAATCAATAATTAAGAGTAAAATGTTACTGTCACTAGATGAAAGTCAAAGACATAAGGAAGATGTATAAATTCTATGATAAGAACTAGTTGATTATGAAACTGTTCACATAATGTTAAATATAATATTGCAAATTTTTGACAGTGAGGCTTGGCAAGCTTTAAAACTTTTGAAAATTATGTCAAGACATGAAAGGCCAGGTAAACAAATTGAAAAAATGATATCTCATACACTTGCAAGTTCTGTAAGATTAATTAGTATGAGCCTCATGTTCTGGGTCCTGCTGGACATGTACATCCTGTTTGTCAAAATGTGTATTTGGTTACAAATTTGAGTAATACATGAATGTTTTTACTCAGGGGAAAGATTGATTTGTTGATGCAGTTTTCTAGCTTATACTAGAAGCATTTGTTTTTAATCTTGTATGCAGCCAATATATGATAAGTGGCAAGGTACCTCTTTTTGTCGGTCTTAACTGACATGAACTTCTTGTTGTCAAGTTTGGTTAATTTTTGGCACACCAACAGGTGCAACTTTAAGCTTACCTGAACAAAATGGTCAATGTGAGCTACAGTGTATTGCCATTATTTTGCATCCATCGTCGTTCGTCCTGCATCCCTTGTTTTTTCGTCATCTGTTAACTTTTTGTCATATTTTCATCTTCTCATTCTGAAAACATTGAAGCTAATTCAACCAGAATTTATGAAAATGATGTATGGAAGGTCTTTTACAAAGATTGCTGAGATATGAGAAAAAACATGGACCCCAGTGCAGAACTTAGGTTTAACATTTGACCCCATTGGAAATATCACATCTTCATCTTCTCCCTTAAACCACTGAAGCAAATTCAACTTAGCTATACAGAAGGTCCCATACAAATATTGCTCAATTCATTCCAATCTATAAAAAACATGGCTGCCAGAAGGGAAAATAGATTAACATTTGTCTCTAATCATTTTTGTCATCTGCAATAAAATTATAGAAGCAAATTTAACCAAATTTACTTGGAATGATGCCTGTGCATAGAGTGCTCAAGTTGGTCAGATCTGACAAAAATTGCTGCCAGTATGAAACATAGTTTAAAATTGAACCATAGGGGAAACTATAGCTTAATATTAGACCATAAAAGAAAAAAAATCATTTTTGATTATCAGCATAGACATGGCTTATATTGGAAGCATTATGTCAGGTGAGTAATTCAGGTTCAGTCCTTAGCCTCTTGTTTCTTTGAGGGTAATTTCACTTTGTTTGAGAGAAAAATTCTGCATATGAAAAACAGTATATCTAGGTATCTAAGGCAGTATTTGCTGTTTTCAATATAAATGAGACTGCACAGTAGAAAATATTGAATATAACATTTTTAGATTTTTAATGTAGATGTTAGGTGATTCTTTAAAGTTGGAACTTTGATAAATCTGCAAATTGCAATATCTATATTCTGTATTTGAATTTAGAGCAATTTGCCTCTGCACATTGACAAGTAAATCTATAGGATAGTGGCATTGTTACTCCAATATTCATTTTGGTTACCTTAAATGTTACATACAGTGGAAGCTTTCTAATCTTGACACACTATGATACCATAAAAATGTGTCAGATTACTCCGTATACTAAGGTTTAAAAAACATTTAAAGTGAACTTTTGGATAGAAATATGTCTAATTTGACAGGATGTTGGAATTCTTGGGTTTTCGATAATACATGTTTCACTGTATATATATATATATATGTGTCTTAAAAGATTTTTTTTTAGACATATTCAGTAAAAAATGTAATGTGCTGTAAACTTCTTGGTACAGATTGAGGTAGTTTTAAGCTTAGATTGGGCCACCTTTTATAAATCAGTTTCTTCAAAAATATAACCTTTTGGAAGCAAGGTACCAATATTTATGTCACTCAGTTTCTTCAAAAATATAACCTTTTGGAAGCAAGGTACCAATATTTATGTCACAAATTAGATGTTGTGTTGAAGATGCAGACTTGCTCTTAGCCTTTGTTATATTTTTACTTATTTATATTTCGACAGCGCAGGCTATGCTGAAGAAGTTATTAGACAAACTGGTACAACTACAGACACTACTACTGCTACAGAATGTAGAGACAAGACATATAGTGACAGGACAGTATGTGTCTTTGTATATTTTCAATCTTTTTTGTCTTTGTACTGAAACAGGCTGTCACATTACACCAAATAAGAATGGTTAAAGAAGGCAACAATTTAGAAGGTGAAAAGGACAAAATATACATCCTAAACAACAAACAGAGAGAAAAATTACAAGAAAGGAACAGGAAGAATGGCCTAAATTTTTAGCCATTTAGCCTTCACTTAATCCTGCCAGAACGAGAGAAATTAGACTCACAGACATGTAACACAATTTCACCTATGTAAAATTGTACTTGATCCTGAACTAGATTAAAAACCAAAAGAAAAGATTTTGCATTCAATACTATGAAAACCTGTTATTACTATAAAGGGATGGGGAAATGAAATTGACTGTTTCTTAACATTCATGCCTGGTGTTTGAACTTTACCAAGAAAATATAATTTTCTTGTGATATAAAAGATAATTGTACATACAAAACATAAAATGTTACCAGATTTGTCTGTGTTTTATAGTTTACAAACACTCTTCTCTGTTTGAGATCACTGCTAACCATATGTTTGTAAGACAGATTTTAAGCAGAGGAGATTGGAAGACTTAGGCATTAAGAAGCCTTCCTATTTGATTATGACTATTGCAATCTCCTGACTTGAAACAGAAAGCTGATGAAATGCATTTTTTCAACTCCATACCAGTCACATTTTATGCAATAATAAAACTACTGCATTTATTTTCAAAATAACAATAATCTATTTTCTGAAAACTTTCACAGCGTCCAATCAAATTAGAGATTATATTCATTCTTAGATTAGAAAATGGTTTTTACATTTTAGGCCCCAGATCAAGTATCATTGGCAAATTGTTTTTGTCTTATCTGTATTTCTGTCTGTGTGTCCGAAACTCTTAACCTTTGTTATAACTTTTTATGATAGAATTCCATACATGGCAAGTGTATATGTCTAGTCAAGAGGAACATAAGTTATCAAAAAAATGTATATATAAAAATCAACAAAAATACAAAAAAACAAACATCTAGTTCAGGTCAAGTTCACAAAGGTCAAAACTTGCTTTTGAAGTAAAGGAGCTGCTGGAAGCTTTTCGGTAAAGAATCTGCTGGGAGCTTTTGGAGTAAAGGGACTGCTGGGAGCTTTTGAAGGAAAGTAGCTGCTGGGAGCTTTTGAAGTAAGGGGGCGGCTTGGAGCATATCTAATGCTTCACAAACACATCTTGTTTGTTCTGTAGCATACATGATACTTTTCTCAAGCTTTTGTCTTTCCAATGCTTTCAATTTAATCTATCATTGTGTGACATTAGTAGTTAAATGATCATTTGCAGAATTTCGATTACCAAATGTGATTTTTAATCCTAATTAGGAAAACAGGAAAGGAACAACCTATTGATGATGATAATGAAGAAATTCCAAGTGATACTGATGAGGAAGAGAAACCAGAGCAGAAACAGGAACCAGTTAAATTTGCTTTTAAAAGAAAAATCAAATTGGAAGATTACCCAGAATTCCTTGCTAAAAGACATAAAGATTTTCAAACTTTTAGGTTTGTTTGTATACTCTATATTCTATATAATCTGTATAATTTATAAACTATATTCAGGAAAGTTTGAATCATTTACTAAAGATGTAAAAAAAAGATGTTAGCAATGCAACAAATTCTTGAAAGTTTGCCATCATCGACACTTAGATAAAACATTCACTTCCAAAGTATCCACTGAATCAAAATAAGAACCTAACCATATACATGTAAGTTGTGATTATAATGGAGTGAGTGGGAGTTTCTGAGCTTTTGTATAGTATGTTTCTATCCTAACCATATAAGTTGTGATTATAATGGAGTGAGTGGGAGTTTCTAAGCTTTTGTATAGTATGTCTCTATATCAGAAGTTTTAAACACAAATGAACACTTACAAAAAGCTACATGTAGAATAAGTTTTTGGATCTAAATACCCTTTTCTGAATGGTGTGTAGATGCGAAACCTTTTTATTTTTTTTTTGTAATTACTGATAGATTTTTTTGTGTTATCTGCTTTCATGCAGTGTTGATATAAAGAAATCACCATCTGTTGTCTTTCGTCAGCACCGTTGTAGGCGTAACAGAGTTTGGGATCTCTCCCATGCCCACTTCCTGTTTAATGGAACTTACAATATTTTTTGCTGATCAGCATAAAAAAAAATCCTGTCACATTTTTTCTCATGAATCACACATCCCAGCCTTGGATAAAGTATAGGGACTAAACCATTTAGAGAGTTTGAGATCTCTCAAATGCCCATTTCCTGTATGACAGAACTTAGAATATTTTTCTTGTCTTAGAAATTTCTTTCACCTTTTTCTCAGGAACCACATATTCCTGCCCTCTGCAATTTGGCATGGAGTATCAGTATAGGGACATACCGTAAAAAGCCATGTAATATCCGCATTTGTGTATAATCCGTAGGCCCTTTTTTGACCTTAAAATCCAGGGAAAAAACTTTTAGTACACTGGGACCTTAACCAACAAACTCTTCATGGAGATCGGTATGAACATAGTTATTTTGTACCTGTAAATCGGTATTTTCATAGTTTATCAACTGCACGAGTCTTTATTTACTATATTTGAAGCCTTTCCTGAAAGTATTTAATGATAAAAAGGCTCAAACACGACAAAACTTGAAGAAAAATAACATCGTTTCATCAATCAGGAAGTTCAAGTACGATGGAAAAATTGGAACGGGTTTGGTGCAGACTGTCATATCCGTGTTTATATTACATTTAATTTGATGTTTCTAAGTCTTTCAATCCTTATAAACTGTTTTGGAATGTAATAATAAGCCACTTAATCCTAAAATGTTGCATCTTTGGCACGTTAAATGTTGTCAGAGGCAATATGATATAAATAGCTAATTGTCACAAAATCAACACTTTACCGATCACGTGGTTTGTTGACAGTTGGCAGCTAATGAAAATATTCAAAATTAGCATTATTTGGAGGAAAGACCTGTAAGGCACTTTGTAATTCAAACCAACATATTCAGTTAGATCAACAACGTTAAGAACAGCCTGTTTGGTTTGAACAGGGACTAACAATCGATCTTCGGGAAACTTGGCCAAATCCTCAAGTCGTATAGTGTTGTATAATCCACATCCCCAAGCCCCTAGATCCTTTTTGGTGTAAAAATGTGCGGATAATACATGCCCTTTTATTGTATACTGTGTAAGAGAGTCTGGGATCTCTTGCATGCCCACTTCCTGTTTGACAGAATTCAAAAATTTTTTTTTATTATTACGCAGGCAACACATGTCTTCCTTAGAAGACTTTATTACTAAGTTTTAGGTCAACAGATAGCTTAATTGAATCTCTTGCGAACTTAAGAAAATAAAAAAAAAAATTATCTGCCATTCAGGGATTTACCTCCACTTGTCAGGTTGGGTTCCAGTGACCCACTGTATAAATTTTCCTAGGTCCTGCTAAAAAAATGTGGGTTCCAGGATGTCAAAAAAATTTTACTTTAGACCAAAGATCCGTATTCAACAGTATGCATGATCGAATAAATTTCTGTAACTTATCATATCATCCAGAAGAAATTCCAAACAGTTTCGTACATTACAATAAAAGTGATGTGTGTCTTGACATTTGTTTTTATGTACCAGACATGTGTTTTAGGTGTCCTGTAAATCCTTGGCCAGTAATTTCATTTGAAATCTCAGCAATAAGGATGTTAACAGTGTCCCTTATATTGGCTGTTAATGTTGCATACCTAGACTACCGTTATTTGGTGTGTATTAAACGCATTGGTGTATAAAACGCACCCCCTTTCTCAGGGGAAAAGAATCAGAAAAAATCTAGTTCGTGTGTAAAAAACGCACGTAAATTTTCAACGACATGTTCTGTCCAAAAATGTCTGGAGACACCGAGAGTTACCTTGTAGACAGAATTAAATGGAATACATGATGCTTTATTCACTTATATTTAGAGGAATAACTGTACCTGTATTTATTTAATGGTTTGTTCAAACATTTTGGGAATTTGCAAATGAAAAATATTGATTTTGTAAACACAGGAAGTTTCTCCAAACGTAATTAAAAGTCAAAGGCAGTTACGGAAACGTAATTATTATCAGGTTTGCCTTTGGTAGATTTTTAAGTGATATTCCCTTATTGATCTTTATAATCGGTTTATGTATTAATTAATTTCATTTAAATTATCCCTTTTCATAAATATAATAACATTATGACTTGCAAGTATCGTGTCCCTTAAAACCGGAACCGGCTTCACCTAATCAAAACAAATATGACGGACACGATCGAGATGAAATTTTGGGTACCGAGAAATCTCTGAATATACATGTTGTATGCAAAGAAAACAATACACATCTATTCATGTTAACATAAGCAAACTTTGTTATCATCAAACACAGGTTCGTATCTGGATCACAACAAGCATTTTATACTTAATTCCAATGTCATTTCCGATCTGAAGTTAAGTTAGCGGTGGTCAGAAAAAAATAGTCTTTTGAAGTTCGCATGTATTAAACGCATCCCCTCTCACTAGGTAGGACCTTTCTGGGGGAAAATATGTGCATGTAATACACACCAAAAAACGGAAACCTGATTCAAACAGAAAAAGATGATCTGAAAATTAACAAAATCTGAGATTTCTATAAGATCTACCTTTAAGGTGCAATTGTCTTTTCACAGAAATAATACTATACAGAAATGGTATGACAGAACAAGATTGTCTGGTGGAAAACTTAAAAGTAAATCCTTCTCAAATTTTGAACAGTCCACATTAAAGCAGATTGAACAGGTAAGACTTGGCCTTTATTCAGAAAGTGAAACCAGGGCATTAAAGGTAAAATGAATGCCAGATGAAAAAATGAAAGGATATGGAGTGAATGTACATGTGACAAAAACGCACACGATACATAGAGAACTCCAGTTTATCAAGGACAGGGCTTTTATTCCTGTCTACATCTTGATGTCGCCTGAGGGTCTTCAACTAGAGGTGACACTTTAACTATTGTGACTTATTTTTCAGAGGGATTCCTAAAAGAGGGGGGGTCAGTATACAAAGGCACTTTAACCATTATGACTTATTTTTCAGAGGGGTTCCTAAAAGGGGGGGTGTCAGTATACGATATATGTAAAATAAGAAATGGCCTTGTGCTATGTACAAAAATAGCCTTGTGACCGAAAATGACATGCATGTTGTACACAGCATGTTTTTGTATGAATATACACAAAATAATTAAAGTCTTATACGATTTAGAAAATAACCTTTTACCACCCTCTGCAGAGCATTTCTCTGTTGAAATATTGGTAAACAAATAACTACAATCCAACTACATTTTTTACCTTTGAATTATAAAATACTTCAAAGATGGCTGTGTTGTTATGTATGAAAAAGAAAGGAAATGGGATAGATGTCAAGGAGACAACATCCCATCTTCAGGTTAAAATGACCTGAAACAAAGCATCTAGGGGTCACGGTACGGTCTTCAACACAGTAATCATTTTTTGGCAAATAGTTAAAACTTAGTTTTCAAAATACAGATATTTTGCTCAAAAACTTTGAAAAACGTTTTTGGACATATGCCACAGCTTTTTTGGGAAATATGCACTGCATGACACTCACAGGTGACCACTTTTTATTTTCCCTAAAATATTACATAGTTTAAAAATTATATAATTGAAAAGTGGAAACTTCACGATGCTGTGTCTGATCTATTTTTGTGTCGCCTGCACCTAGTGCAGGATCGACACATAGGGATCACTATCCGTCGTCTTGGGTCCGTCCATCTGTCTGTCTGTCCATCTGTCTGTCTGTCTGTATTGCTCCAAAATTTTTACATTATCCGCATCTCCTCCTAAACGGCTTGGTACTTTCCAAAGAAACTTGCAGGAATGCTTCAGTATATATTGTAGATGTGCACCATGTATTTTGTTTTTCTTTATTTCTGTTTTTCCAGATTTTTAAGCTATTTTTCGACCTTGTCATTTTAGCTTATTGGCATCATTGGGTATACCTCCTTTTCCGCAACTCCTCCTAGACTGCTCGGTACATTCCAACGAAACTTGCAGGAATGCTTCAGTATATATTGTAGATGTGCACCATGTGTTTTGTTTTTCTTTATTTCTGTTTTTCCAGATTTTTAAGCTATTTTTCGACTTTGTCATTTTAGCTTATTGTGGTCATAGGGTATACCTCCATTATCCGCAACTCCTCCTAGACTGCTTGGTACTTCGCAACTAAACTTGCAAGAATGCTTCAATATATATAGCAGATGTGTGCCATGCATTTTGTTTTTCGTTTATTTTTATTTTTTTCAGATTTTCTAGCTATCTTTGGACTTTGTCATTTTAGCTTATTTGGGTCATAGGGTATACCTCCATTATCCGAAACTCCTCCTAGATTTCTTGGTACTTTCCAACCAAACTTGCAGGAATGCTTCAATATATATTGCAGATGTGCACCATGCATTTAGTTTCTCATTAATTTTGATTTTTTCCTGATTTTCTAGCTGTCTTTGGACTTTGTCATTTTAGCTTATTTGCGTCATAGGGTATACATTGTACCTCCATTATCCGCAACTCCTCCTAGACCACTTGGTACTTTCCAACCAAACTTGGAGGAATGCTTCAATATATATTGCAGATGTGCACCATGCATTTAGTTTATCATTAATTATGATTTTATCTGATTATCATTGGACTTTGTCATTGTAAATCAAAACAGGAATTCTTTATATATATATATAGTGCAGGCGACACATGTGTTCCGCGGAACACCCATGCATTTTTCTTTAAATTTAATTGAAAAATATACAGTGAAAGTCCAGTTTTTGTCCCCGTATAATTTGGATCATCATGTAAAAATTTTTTATTACTCAATAATATTATGTGGAATTTTAAGACTTAAAAAAATTCCCTGTGGTAGGGATGTATGCTCTTTATTACACTCACCACTTTGCGGGAGGTATATATAGTGTTCATGGTGTCCATCCGTCCTTCTGTCCGCCCGTCCTTCCATCTGCCTTATTGTACCCAAAAGCTGGTATCCACTACTCCTCCTAAACTACTCATTGGAATTTCACGAAACTTATGCTGGAGCTTAATTACATATTGTAGATGTGCACTATGCATTTTGTTTTCCAATAATTCCTTTTTTTCCAGATTTTTGACATGTTTTGGACTTTGTCATTTCTGCTCAATGCAAACCATATGGTGATCACCTGGTATCCACTACTCCTCTTCAACCGCAGATTGGAATTTCATGAAAGTTATGCAGGAGCTAAATTACATATTGTAGATGTGCACCATGTGTCTTGTTTTCCAATAATTCCTTTTTTTCCAGATTTTTGACATGTTTTGGACTTTGTCATTTCTGCTCAATGCAAACCATATGGTGATCACCTGATATCCACTACTCCTCTTAAACCGCAGATTGGAATTTCATGAAAGTTGTGCAGTAGCTAATTACATATTGTAGATGTGCACCATGCATTTTGTTTTCCAATAATTCCTTTTTTTCCAGATTTTTGACATGTTTTTGACCTTGTCATTTTAGCTCAATGCAAACCATATGGTGACCACCTGGTATCCACTAGTCCTCCTAAACCGCTGATTGGAATTTCGTGAAAGTTATGTAGGAGCTTAATTATCGGTACATCTTATAGATGTGCACCATAAATTTTGTTTTCAAATAATTCCTTTTTTCTAGATATTTGACATGTTTTGACTTTGTCATTTTAGCTCAATGCAAACCATATGGTGACCCTCTGGTATCCACTACTCCTCTTAAACCCTTGATTGGAATTTCATGAAAGTTATGCAGTAGCTACATTACATATTGTAGATGTGCACCATGCATTTTGTTTTCCAATAATTCCTTTTTTTCCAGATTTTTTACATTTTATGGACTTTGTCATTTTAGATTGATTCAAATCGTATGGTGACTACCTGGTATCCACTACTCCTCTTAAACCACTGATTGGAATTTTATTAAAGTTATGAAATAGCTTAATTACATATTGTAGATGTGCACCATGTATTTTGTTTTCAATGAATTTTATTTTTTTCCAGATATTTAAAAAAATTCAGAAAGGGGTGGGGAGGGGGGCGGGGGGTAACCGTGGCCCACTAGGCCACTGTAACTCTAGTTTTTCTTAGATATGGTGTACTTGTACATGAGATAATAATATCTCATGTGTACACTTTGTTCANAGACCTCTGTAAATTGATAAGTTTATCTGGTAACATGCTTCCGCTGGTACGGAAAGTTAATAAAATAGACATTTAAACTTTTTATTTGGTTCAAAAGACATTCAAATAGACAAAAATCAAGAAATATGCTAAGTTTCTTAAAAAACACAATGCAAATGGCAGGACTTCCGGTTTGTAGGATTAATTTCGGAATGGACTTGGGAATGACCCGAAATTTTTCCGGATTTCGTTGACGATGCCTGAAAAAAAAAAAAAAAAAAAAAATTCCCGACCTACAGACCCTAATTTTTTTCAGCAGACTACAGTAAACACACATATTTTTCTTTTTGGCCTTATGTGCATTACATTCATAATCTTTACACGATCAAAGATGATTGATTGATCAGTGAATACATGATCAAAGATGATTGATTGGTGAATTAGTGTTTTACATCTACACTGCAATATTTACTAGCTATACCAAGAGGAGAACAAAGTATTCTTAACAAAGTTTAAGGACATTGGACCAAATTTATACTAAACTGTATAAGAATAATGTTTTATAGGTAAACCTGTGGAAGCTCAGGCTCTTATTTAGACTAGATATCATAATTATTGTGTGCTGGTTTTTTTTCAGAAACTACTGCAAAATTAACAGAAAAAGGAGATGAAGATTTGGATGATCTCCCTTTAGGGAGTAGTAGATTGAGACAAAGGGCGGCACCTTTACTGACTGAATCAGATGAAAAATATGCAGGAAAAAGAACATCAAGGAAAAAATTGGATGATTCAGAACAGTTTGGTTAGTATGGTTATGGTTGTAAATAAGATAGATCCACAAGCAGGCATTCGGGTATAGTAATGAGTAATGGTAATTGTAATAATATATATGCACTCAGATTTACATTTGTAAGAACTTGCTATCCAGAATCCAAAAGACACAGGTTACGTATTTGCAAAGTAAAATTTCATGAATGAATAGAAAAGGTAGAGAGGGTTTCTAAAGTTTTACTTATATAGCTGTCTGTAGATTTATTAAGAGAATTAAAAAAAACTCATTAGCCTTTTCCAATGAGCCTCTTATGGCCCCTAAACAGGAAAAAACATATACAATTTATGCAGAAAATCGAAAATTAAAAAATCTACCCTGGCCTTGCTGCAGTTATATTTGGCATTCCATTTGGAAGACAGTTCAGTTCAATCAATTGAAGTTGGCTTTTGATGACAGAGTTTGACTATAACTTTATTATCTAGCTAGACAAAATGACCACAACATATCTGAACTCACTAGTCTGACATTGATTTTATGAGCTGAAATAAGTTAAGCTATGTAAAATTTCCCAATTGTGTTAGCCCATCAGCACTACAAATTTACAATATTTAGAAGCCTTCCTGACATTCATTAGCCTTTGGCTTTAGGACAAATGTGAATGTCGAACCCTAGATAAAAGGGGACAAAAAGTTAAGAGTGACTACATTGTTTTATTCTTGTACATCTGTCCATCAGTGGGGATGTCATTAGAGACATAAGCCTTGTTTGGCAGCATGATTTACTTGTAGTTCTGTGGTGAATAAACAGTAAAAATATTTCCTCTTACAGGTATTAATCCAGAAGAATTTAGTGAAGATGAATTGTCTGAGAAAGATGAAAAAGATGATTCTGATAATGCTAGTTTATCTGATGGGGATCATTTAGATCCAGAAAAGGAGAGTTCTACCAAGGGAGATGATTCAGAAGATGATGAAAATCTTGCTGAATTTCAGAGTTCTTTCAAGGCAGCAGCTCTCAGTGACAGTAAACCTGAAATCAGGTAAATGTTGTGTTTTTACCAAATAAATAAAAAGGAATTCTTAAAAAATAAGTAAAGAATATTCTGGTGGATAGCAATTATTTAATGCATTTGATGTCTAAATTTAGGGGAAGTTTTAATGATTCTTAAGGTCAAACAACAATTCATGGATGGTGATTCTTATCACCTGAAGAAGTCAGTGTGAATCGTACAATTTGAAACTATATGATAATCTTATGTTGAGGTATATTTTCAAGTACATTTCTTTATTATGATATACTAACATGTTATTTAGCAATGACTATGCCAAAATACTGATCAGGGTTGAGACCATGGTGCCAAACCTGGAAGGGGGGGGGGGGGGGTGCTTCATTGTATCCAACCCTGACCACTACTTTGGCGTAGTCATTACCTAACACAATGTTATTATCATTATTATGCTGACTGTGTCAGTAATTTTCATCTTTTAAAAAAAAATTTCTTATACATGTAGATGTTCTTATCATTTATTTACCGACAATCTGAATTTCAACAGTAAGTTGCATAATTTCATAGAAATTTAAAAAATAACTTTTTGTGACAGATCTCAAAAATTCAATCACACTTGGATCATCAGTTTTTGTGGCCTTAAGCGTCAATCATGACTTCATAATTTCCATTGAAAAGTAATGTAATCCATGAAATGGAATGTCCAACGATAACCCATGATCAGACGGTAATTCATGATATGAAATAAAGAGATAAGTAAAATGAATTGTCAGAAGTAAGGTTAAAATCTTTACCAGAAATATCATCAAACTATGATAGTAGATCCCTACAATAAGAGTTTCATCACTGTTTGTTTGGCAATACTTTAGCTCTGCCTCAGTCATGTGATAAGCATAGTACATCTTGTAGATATAATATGCCAAAATAGTCTATTAACCTCTATTAATGAAGTTTCTTACAGAAAGCCAAATAATGTATTTTAGTGAAAAAAAAATAACGCCAACCTTGAAAAAAGATAGGTATGTTTCTGATGCCTGATCTTCTTTGTTTTACAAATGAAAATGCTTGTAGATTTTTATAGGAGAATTAAAAAAAATGAAATGACTTTCAATAGTAAGCCTGTAAACTGGAAAAATATGTATATGGAAATTGATTGATACATTTTACACCTATTTTAACCAAAAAAGAACAATTTGTTGAAGTTCAATGCAGTAGTAAACTTTGGTTCATGAGCCCTGAGCATCTAGTAAGGTTCCATGCATTTCTACCTGAACTCAATTTTTCTTGCCATTTATAGAAGATTCTATTTTCAAAATGAAGAATTCTAGCTGAACTCAATTTTTTTGGCCATTATTTGAAGATTCTATATTCAAAAAGTAAAACTTATCTACCAACCAGGTAAGTGACTTCTAATTTCGACTATTGTGACTGTCCTTGGGAATAGGGCAAGAGGCTAACAGCATAGTCTGTAGATTGTAAAAATTGTACTTCCTTTATTAAATGCAACCGGTTTAATTTGTGATGTCATTATTTAATATTTCAAAGATATTAAAAGACACAAGAAAAGTATTATATAAAAAAGGAATATTAACAACAGTATAACCGTACTGTAAGTGAAGAATATATACTTTATATTGTATATCATTCCACAGTGAATGAGAAACCTCTGTCAGTAAACTCCCTGTACCAAGTTAGTTATATATTGTCAATGTGGAGATAACTTTTAATCTCAATATCAAAACAGGTTATTGATATGCTAATTATACCCCCGCTACATAGTAGTGGGGGTATACTGGTTTACCTCCGTTCGTTCGTCCGTCCGTCCATAACCACACTTTTCTCAGCAACTACTTTACAGAATGAATTCATATTTCCACAAAAGCTTCCTCATGATGGTCCCATGAGTATATATAGATTTCAAGGTTACCGCATAAGTACTTCCTGTTTGCCGAGACTTTATTGTTTTTTTAATTGTTGTACAGCATATGGAATTTTTCGTCACATTTTTTTCTGAAACTGGAAGAGGGATTCAATTGTTGTTATGCACAGATCTACCTTATGGTCCAATCTATCGTGTATTCCGATTTTAATGTTACGTCATAAGCACTTCCTGTTTGCCGAGACGTCATTGTTTTTCATTGTTGTACAATATATGGAAATTTTCGTCACAATTTTTTCTGAAACTGTAAGTGGGATTCAATTGTTGTTTTGTACAGAGCTTCCTTTATGGTCCAATCTATCGTGTATTCCAATTTTAATGTTACGTCATAAGCACTTCCTGTTTGCTGAGACATTGTGTTTCATTGTTGTACAATATATGGAAATTTTCGTCACAATTTTTTCTGAAACTGTAAGTGGGATTCAATTGTTGTTTTGTACAGAGCTTCCTTTATGGTCCAATCTATCGTGTAT
>MJUU01072676.1:42958-55425 GCA_002080025.1 Modiolus philippinarum
GTGGGATTCAATTGTTGTTTTGTACAGAGCTTCCTTATGGTCCAATCTATCGTGTATTCGGATTTCAAGGTTATGTTATAAGCACTTCTTGTTTTCCGAGACGTCATTGTTTTTCATTGTTGTACAATTTATGGAATTTTTGTCACAATTTCTTTTAGAAATGTAAGGCAGATTCAATTGTTGTGCAGACAGTTATCGTTGAACATGTTGGTTACTACGATTATATCATTGTGTTTATACTTGAATTGTGTCCACACTTGTGTTGTGTCCCTATACAATTAAATTTGCACTTGCCACATTGATTCAGGGTTCATTGAGCGGGGGTATATCAGGCTGCCATTCGGCGCCATCTCTTGTTAGAGCCCTGCATTGAGATGCCGGTGCCCTACAGTTTTCACATTGTCTGTACATCCGTCTGTCTGTCTGTCTGCAACAATTTTTTCATCAAAGATCAAAGATTTCTTGGCTTGTTTAAGTCTGAATGATTTGAAGTTTGGTCTTAAGCTTGATAATAATTAGTTGTATTGTGTAAGCAGTTTTCAACATTGTCAGGCGTCCACTTCCTGTTTGCTGATACTTTGATTTTTTATGCCCCCGCCGCTAGGCGGTCGGGGGCATTAAGTTTTACCCTGATCCGTACGTCCGTCCGTACGTCCATCTTTTTGGTTTCCGGATGATAACTTGAGTATCCTGCATCGGATCAAAACCAAACTTGGTCACATGCTTACTTATCACCCAAGACAGAACCCTATCGATTTCCAGGTTGGTACCCCCAAGGTCAAGGTCACAGTTGCTAAAAATAGACTAAAATTTCAATAAAATTTTGGTTTCCGGATGATAACTTGAGTATTCTGCATCGGATCAAAGCCAAACTTAGTCACATGCTTGCTTATCACCCAACACAGAACCCTATCGATTCTCGGGTTGTTAACCCCAAAGTCAAGGTCACAGTTGCTAAAAATAGACTGAAATTTCAATAAAATTTTGGTTTCCGGATGATAACTTGAGTATACTACATCGGATCAAAACTAAACTTGGTCACATGCTTGTTTATCACCCAAGACAGAACCCTATCGATTTCCGGGTTGGTACCCCCAAGGTCAAGGTCACAGTTGCTAAAAATAGACTAAAATTTCAATAAAATTTTGGTTTCCGGATGATAACTTGAGTATACTACATTGGATCAAAACCAAACTTGGTCACATACTTATCACCGAAGACAGAACCCTATGGATTGCCGGGTTGGTACCCCCAAGGTCAAGGTCACAGTTGCTAAGAATAGACTAAAATTTCAATAAAATTTTAGTTTCCGGATGATAACTTGAGTATACTACATGAATCAAAACCAAACTTGGTCACATGCTTGCGTATCACCCAATACAAAAGCCTATCGATTTCGGGGATGGTACCGCCAAGGTCAAGGTCACAGTTGCTAAAAATAGATTAGTATTACATATAAGACTGTTTCTCAGATTATTTGTTGGAACTACACATTACATAAAACCAAACCAGTTCCAGTGCCTGTTTATCACAGGAGAAAGATCCTTTTTCATATTATTTGATATATATATTATACATAGTTATGCCTTTAATAATTTAAGGGTTTCGATTGCAAGTAGGCAGGGGCATCCGTGTCCCATGGACACATTCTTCCATTTTTTACTATCTGTGAAATTTTGGTCACAGATTTCTTGTCTTTAACGATAAGGATATTTTGAAATTTGGTCTGAAGCTTCAAAATGATTAGTTGTATTGTGTAAGGAATTTTCAAGTTTGTCAGCCGTCCACTTCCTGTTTGCTGATACTTTGATTTTTATGATGAACAAAATTTTTTTGTCACAGATTTCTTGGCTTCTACAATCGGGAATGATTTGAAATTTGGTCTGAAGCTAGGAAATGATGATTTGTATTATGTGAGCGACTTTTAGGTTTGTCACTGAACTACTTTCTGTTTTGCCAATACTTTGATTTTTTACTTTGAATGACTTGATATTTAGTTTGAGGCTAAGAAATGATATAGTTTGGTAAAATTCAAGAAATCACTGTATCCAGCAAATTACTGTATCAACACATTAGTGTGTCAAACAGAATTTGAATCCACACTTATCTGATTTTTACTTTTGCCCAGAGTTTCAGGATCGAAATTGTGGGCCCTTCCGACAACACCAGTTTCGACATGCTCTAGTTATAATTATATCCTCTTGAACCATATAGAACTAACTTTCTACAGTGATATAACCGATGGATGTTTCCCATTGTGTCTTGTAGTTTTGAAGATGATGGGGATTATGGCAAATATGCAGATGATGACGATGAGGATGATGACGATAATGAGGATGAGGATGACGATGATGGTGACAGTGGTAGTGGTGAAGAAGACATGGATGATCAGAATGATGAAGACATGGCAGATGATACAGGTGAAGATGATGAAGAGGCAGAAGAAGATGGTACAAATCATAATTTTAATGAAGTATACTTGTATTAAAGTCTATCACATACTAACATGAAGTAACACTGTTATAGTGCTCTTTGTTCCCTTTGCCATGCTACTGACTGCTATTAATCTATTATGGACTTCTCCAGAGGGAACCGTTTTCCTATAGTGTTGTCTGATGCGTATAGTGCGCAAGCCGACAGGAGAGGGCACTATTCGCACCAGACAACACAATAGGAACACAGTCCCTGAGGGAGAAGTCTGTAATTATACCCCCCACAAACGAAGTTTGGGGGGTATATAGGAATCACCATGTCTGTCCGTCTGTCTGTCCGTCTGTCCCCTTTCTTGTCCGGAGCAGAACTTTTGTACCGTAGCACCTAGGATTATCAAACTTGGTGTGTGGATGCATCATGGGAGGATGATGTGTCGCGTACCAAATTTAGGTCACTGTGACCTTGACTTTGACCTTTGACCTTTATGATAGTTAAACCATGTGCATTTCATGTCCGGAGCAGAACTTTTGTACCGTAGCGCCTAGGATTATCAAACTTGGTGTGTGGATGCATCATGGGAAGAGGATGTGTCGCGTACCAAATTTAGGTCACTGTGACCTTGAATTTGACCTTTTGACCTTTACAATAGTAAAACCATGTCCGGAGTAGAACTTTTGTACCATAGCACCTACGATTATCAAACTTGGTGTGTGGATGCATCATGGGAAGACAATGTGTCGCATACCAAATTTAGGTCACTGTGACCTTGACTTTGACCTTTGACCTTTATGATAGTAAAACCGTGTCCGGAGCAGAACTTTTGTACCATAGCACCTACGATTATCAAACTTGGTGTGTGGATGCATCATTGGAAGACGATGTGTCACATACCAAATTTAGGTCACTGTGACCATGACTTTGACCTTTGACCTTTATGATAGTAAAACCATGTGCATTTCGTGTCCGGATCAGAACTTTTGTATCGTAGCACCTAGGATTATCAAACTTGGTGTGTGGATGCATCATGGGAAGACGATGTGTCACATACCAAATTTAGGTCACTGTGACCTTGACTTTGACCTTTGACCTTTATGATAGTAAACCATGTGCATTTCGTGTCCGGAGCAGAACTTTTGTACTGTAGCACCTAGGATTATCAAACTTGATGTGTGGATGCATCATGGGAAGACGATATGTGGCGTACCAAATTTAGGTCACTGTGACCTTGACTTTGACCTTTATGATAGTAAAACCATGTCAGGAGTAGAACTTTTGTACCATAGCACCTAGGATTATCAAACTTGGTGTGTGGATGCATCATGGGAAGACAATGTGTCGCGTACCAAATTTAGGTCACTGTGACCTTGACTTAGACCTTTGACCTTTATGATAGTAAAACCATGTCAGGAGCAGAACTTTTGTACCGTAGCACCTAGGATTATCAAACTTGGTGTGTGGATGCATCATTGGCAGACGATGTGTCGCATACCAAATTTAGACCTTGACTTTGACCTTTGACCTTTATAATAGTAAAACCGTGTCCGGAGCAGAACTTTTGTACCGTAGCACCTAGGATTATCAAACTTGGTTTGTGGATGCATCATGGGAAGACGATGTGTCGTGTACCAAATTTAGGTGACTGTGACCTTGACTTTGACCTTTGATCTTAATGATATTAAATCCTTTGTATCCACCGAATATGTTATTTTATGTATTACCCTTTAAATGAAGTACCAGATATGAACTGATTGGAATAAAACCTGTAATTTCAGTCCTGACACGCTTTATTTCTGTTAGATTTACTTTCCAATTACCATGTGGCTGAAGGTCAAATTTCAAAATGACATGCCTTGGTACTCAAATGCAGTTGCGGGGGGTATTAGTCTGGCTTTGCCGACAGCTCTAGTTAATTTAGTACATAACAGAAAAGAAAACAAACTGAGAAAGAAGCAAGTATAGTAAACCGGAAGTCACTTGAGGTATAGTCCCGTCGTCAAGTATAGTATCCCGCTGTCAAGGTAAACAAATTACTGTTGAAATATAGTGACGTCAGATTATCCAATGAAATCGTAGGATTTTTACTTGTTATTTACTAAAAATGTTTAGTGCAGACCACTGTTCCAATTTTTCCCTTTCATTTTATAATACAATACCAAATCCTCATTATATTAACATTTTTTTTGGATAGAATGTTGCCGTAAAGTTAAGTTTTAACTGAATATGATGTGTATCTACATAAAAGATATACAGAACACTAGTAGCAATTGTGATGCAAACTACCGGCGCTATGGGCCGTCTTGAACTTACTATGAGGTAGGAGTGTTTGCTCTTTTTTCAAGGCCTCACGGTGACTTCAAGATGAAGAACAACAATGAAAGCATTGTGCCATTTGCTTAATATTGCCATGTATTTATAAGGATTTTGTTCCATGTACATTTACTCCATATCCATTTATTTGTTCATTATCAATAATTATTTATTTTTTAGATGCTGAAATTAAAAGTTTCTCGAAGACAAGTGTACGGGAAGAGGTACAGAAAGGAGAAGCTACCAAACAGCAGCTAGGTAGGTAACTACATTACAGACAACCCTTGAACATTTTTTTCATGGTGGATGTCATTATTTCACTGTCTGATTTGGTTTCATTTTGCCATGATATTTGATCAAGGAATAATATTTGAATACGTATGAAATGTCAAGATTTCCGGAAAGCAAATCCTATTTTCAGCAGTGATTGAAATAAAAAAAAAAAAGATATTCTAGTGAAATTCTTATGTTTGTCCACCATCAAGATTGGGTTGTTAAACAGCCTTTGTTTTTTTTCAGCAGTTTTAACTGGAATTTTCCATTATGTTCAATACTCCTCAAGGGGTCAATACTGTACAATCAAAATTTATTAAATGCAAAATGTCTCATATCAAATAATATCAACACTAAAAATATGTAGTTGTTTTCTGTACTTGGAAGGGTCCTTATTTTTGCAGTTTCCAGTCAAGTGAAAAATGTTACTCCATGGACAGCTTTCACAAGTCCGATTCTCTGGTCTTGTAGTTAAAGATAGGTCTACAAGATTTCGATTCAAAATAAACTTATAATGTCTTGTCAAGCATGTTTGTGTAGTTTGCATATTAAATAGTTTCCAAGTCAAAGGAATTGATGTTTTGGAATGTACTGAGGTTTCAGAATTGTACAAGCATATCCACTTATTAGGGACCATTCCACACAAATTAATGTATTATTATGTGTTTCAGGTCTATGGGATAGTTTTCTTGAGGGCAGGATCAAATTACAGAAAGTAGCTGGCATTGTTAACCAAATGCCACAATTTGATGTCTGGAAACAATTTGAAAAAGACAGTGGAGAGGAATTTAAACAATCAGCATCAGATAGTTAGTACCATAATTACAAAGGGAGATAATTGTTGATTAAGAGTAAAAGTATCTGTCAATAGATGAAAGCTGTAAGACATAACTAAGATAAGTGAATTTTACAACAAGAACTGATTAATTATGATTTTTTTTCACATTAATTTAAATATAATTTTGCAAATTTTTGATTGCCAGGCTCTGCAAGCTTTTAAACAATTTAAAATTTATATAATCATATAGCCCTTTTGAAAAAGTGTTGTTATCTTTTCCTGGATTGGAACTCTCCAGTCAAATGGAGAAACATTCTTCACTTCCGGTTAGGCCTAAAAAAAAATATCTTTGTTTCTGGTAACATACTCTTCAAAATTAGGGTCGGTAGGTAGGCATTTTTTTTTCCAAAACTTTTTACATAGACATATAGAGAGTAACTTCTGGACTTTAACAGTGCTTCTTTAAAAATTGCCAAAAAAACTTTAGGGTAGGCATTTTTAGCCCCAAAAATCTAGGGTAGGTAGGGTTACCAGAAACACAGATTTTTTTTTATTCTGCCTTATCACTGATATGGTTGGCTAACAAT
The DNA here is from genome assembly GCA_002080025.1 of Modiolus philippinarum. Lineage (NCBI taxonomy): Eukaryota > Metazoa > Mollusca > Bivalvia > Mytilida > Modiolidae > Modiolus > Modiolus philippinarum. The sequence goes on from MJUU01072676.1 coordinate 49,337, forward strand.
ACACAACTTAATCACTAAATACATTTTAATTCTAACGAAATTATTGTAATTTTCACAGTAAAAAATGACCAAGTAATATACTGTACAGCTCACATGGATGAACTCAAAGTCCTTGTTTTTGGGTGGATTTTCGCGACGTGGACTGATTAGCTGATTCCGTGTAGCAGGGTGGATGATCACGGATGTCCACCTTAAATTACGTGAACCAACACGGACAAAGTTTTGAAAACGGAATCTTCGTGGAACCACCGCGGCCACACAGAGAAATTAATTTTTACTGTACATATGTTTGATTTTTGTCGCAATATTTACATCTTTCTACAATCGTATCCTGGCACTATAATTATTTCATTATTTGTCCCAATCGTATCGTAGTTCATGAACGTAATCCAAATGCATGTAAATAAATAAATAAAACATTCAACATTCCTAGATGTGTATTTGTTATCAAAAGCATGCTTCAATTGTTGATTGAGCGTCTCTACCTAATATGTATTCATATCACCTGAGATATTGATTTTTTTCATTGGTCGGTTTTTAGTTCTATTTTTAGAAAATTACCTATGCGTATCTATTATGTATATAATCTAATGGCTTCCAAAAGCACTCCTGCTTTATGTGCTATTTCCAGGCTTTATTTCAAATTTTAAGCTATTTATGATAAAGATTTGATAAAAACGATTTTTGACCGAGACCTGACAAGTGACAATTACGCAACTATAAGACGCCGAGGGATTCTTGCTGGTGACATTGAATATTTTATTTTATTTTCCATCCGTGCAAATTTCGGCTTGAAAATATTTGAAAGAACATTAATTTGACAGAAAATACATGGCTTTTTTCACGGCAATGAAACAACCAAAGTATTTGAGGCTTGTAATTATCGTAATTCAAAAATAACTATGACGATCCCATGGGAAAACTTGTTGCAAAGAAAATTCTATTTTAACTTCAACTTGCCAAACTTTCTGATTATAATAATTTGGGGAAAAAATGATCATTTGTTGACATTAAGCTCATTCCTTTCTAGTTATATTTTCAATGATTTCTAAATGTTGACCCGCGATGATTCCGCGTTCAACACGATGTCACGAGGGGACCACACAGGTAAATATTTTGTCCACATTCTCAGTTCAGTTGTCCACGTTCAAGATCGCGGTGGAATTCCACGTTTGGCAAAATTTGTCCGTGATGGCAACAAGGATTTTGCGTTTTCCATGTGAGCTGTACAGTAATATGAACAGTGTTATGTTGATAATCGAAAACGAAGAGAGGACCAAATGATTTTTGAAAAGGCCTATGTAAGAGGCCAGGAAAACAAAGTAAGGAATTGATATCATGCTTATCATGCAGTTTCTGTAAAATAAATTGTAATGAGCCTCTTGTTGTGGGTCCTGTTGGACATATATCCTTTTTGTTGAGTCAAAATGTGGACTTGGATACAAATTAAAGTGAAACATGAATGTTTTTACTTGAGTGAAAGATTAAATTTTGATGCAGTTTTCTTACCTTATACTAGAAGGATTTGTTTCAAACTTGATATGCAGTCAATATATGATAAGTTGCAAGGCACCTCTTGGACATCTTGGACTCCTGATGGACATGAACTTCTTGTTGTCAAGTTTATGGTATTTTTGGCACACCAACAGATACAACTTTTTTTTCTTTAAGTGTTATTTTCACCTTGTTTGTAAGAAAAGTTCTCCATGTGAAATACATGTATATCAAGTTATTTACTTCATTATTCTCTGTCCTCCAAAATTATATTTTTTAGGTTTTTATGTAGATTTTAGTTGATTCATTGGAAATTTGAACAGCAAACATATTCTTAATAACTCTTCGCATATCCAGTATAAGGAATTGTTATGTACTTCCTTTCCATATTGCTTAGTTATTGGATTTTAGAGCAATATGCCTCTCAAACTGAAATGTTAATCAAGTATAGAAGCAATTTTACTATGACAGTTGTCTTCTTATCATTGAATGTTACATGCTGTATCTTAAAAGTTAAGAATTATTCAGTAAAAACATGATATGTGAAATGACCCTGTCTTAGGTATAAACCTCTTTGGTACAGATTGAAGCAGTTTGAAGCATAGATATTAACATCTTTTACATATTTGTTACTTCAAAAACATAACCTTTTGGAAGCAAGGTACCAATATTCCTGACACAAACTTTATGTCAAGTGTGAGATTCAGACTGCTTTGAGACTCCTGTGTATTTTGACAGCTCAGGCCATGCTGAAGAAATTATTGGACAAACTGGTACAATTACAGACACTACTACTGCTACAGAATGTAGAGACGAGACATATAGTTACAGGACAGTATGTATCTTTGTGTATTTTCCATCATTGTTGTCTTTGTACTGAATCTGACTGTTATATCAATCAAAATATAAATGATAATGAAGGCAGCAATTTAAAGGTAAAAAGGACAAAATATACAAACTAAACAATAATAATAAAAAAAAAAAAAAACTGATAGAAAAATCACAAGAAAGGAACAGGAAGAACAGCCTAGGTGCTATGGCCTTCACTTATGAGGCAACAGAGCTTAAAACCAAATTGATGGTCCTGCCAGAACTAGAGAAATTAGATCCACAGACATGTAACAGAAATTAACCTGTGTAAAAATTAGGGATGGCAAAATGTCTCGAATTCAGTACTCGAGTACTCGGTACAAATATTCGCGAGTACTCAAGTACTCGGGCCATTTAATTTATAATGTATAGCCACCATTCTTTTCATGTGGGAAGAAGACCTGCAACGTAGGTCTTCTCGGCTTTCATTGAAACCTTTCTGGCTTGTTTTTTTTTTTCCTTCGGGAAACATTGTCAATTTGAATAAGTACTCAAGAAAATCACCTGTTGTATACATCAATGAAATACTAATTGTCAAACAATCGACTAACGGCTTGTACTGTAGAAAATTTTGATTATGTTAATGAGGGGCCTTTCTGATTAAAAACATAAAAACATAACGTTAATTGTCTCCTGCCAAATAAAAGTTTTCTTCAATTTGGCCGATCCTAAAACTTAATGGACACTCGAGTATTCGAGTTCTCGTTGCCATCCCTAGTAAAATTGTACTGGATCCGGAACTGAATTAAAAAACCAAATGAAAAAAATTGCATTCTGTACTATGAAAACCTGTTATTACAATAAAGGGATGGGGAAATGAAATTGACTGTTTCCTGCTATCAATGCCGAAAGTTTGAACATTAATAAGAACATATAATTTTCTCGTGATATTAAAGATGATTGGTCATGTAAAACATAAAAAGTTATCAGATTTGTCTGTGTTTTATAGTTTACAAATACATGTACATGTACCAATTACTCTTCTTTGTTTGAGATCACTGCTAACCATATGTTTCTAAGTCGTTTTCCCTGTAAGACAGATTATAAGGAGAGGAGATTGAAAAACTTCAGTCATTAAGAAGCCTTCCTATTTGAAAGCTGATGAAATGCATTTTTTCAACCCCATACCAGTCACATTTTATGCAATGATAAAACTACTGCATTTATTTTCAAAATAACAATAATCTTTGTTCTGAAAATTTTCACACCATCCAAACAAATTAGAGATTATATTCAGTCTTAGATTAGAATGTGGTTTTTACATTTTTAGGCCCCAGATCAAGTATCAAGGGCAAATTGTTTTTGTCGTATCTGTATTTCTGTCTTTGTGTCTGAAACTATAACTTTAACTTTGTATGATACAATTTTATACATGACAAGTGTATAGGTCTAGTCAAGGGGAACATACATGTAAGTGTTCAAAAAAAAAAATCAACAAAAATACAAAAAAAAACATCTAGTTCAGGTCAAAGGTCAAGTTCACAAAGGTCAAAGTAAAGGAGCTGCTGGAAGCTTTTGCAGTAAAGGATCTGCTGAGAGCTTTTGGAGTAAAGGGACTGCTGGGAGCTTTCAAAGTAAAGGAGCTGCTAGGAGGAGCTGCTGGGAGCTTTTGAAGTAAAGGAGCTGCTTGGAGCATATTTAATGCTTCACAAGCACATCTTGTTTGTTCTGTTGCATACACGATATTTTCTCAAGCTTTTGTCTTTCGAGTGCTTTCAATTAAATCTATCATTGTGTGACATTAGTATTTAAATGATCATTTGCAGAGTTTCGATTACTAAATGAGATTTTTGTCTCGCACGCAACGAAAGTCGCAGAAAGTGAGACATAGGCGTGCAAAGTATGACGGCGACTTATACTAGATACAGGATATTTTGAAAACCCTATGATGTAGGAACATCATATTTGGTCCATTGGTAGTACTAATCAAGTGCTACCTGACAGACATAAAATCATGTGACCTTGACCTCAATTGCACGGTCCAGTGACCACATTAAGTTTCTCTGATTAGATCCATATCTCAATAAATGTAAGTGGTAGGTCAATGATATTTGGTATATAGGTTGGTCTTGAGTTGGCATATGACTTTTGTCCTTGACCTCAATTTCATGGTCTAGTGACCACGTTCAGTTTCTCTGATTAAGTCCATTTCTCAATAACTATCAGTTGTAGGTCAATAATATTTCATTTGTAGGTTGGTCTTGGGTAGTATATGTCTGTCTGGCATATGACTTTTGTCCTTGACCTCAATTTCATGGTCTAGTGACCACGTTCAGTTTCTCTGATTAAGTCCATTTCTCAATAACTATAAGTGGTGGGTCAAAGGTATTTAGTATGTAGGTTGGTCTTGGGTAGAATATGGCAGTCTGGCATATGACTTTTGTCTTCGATCAATTTTATGGTCTAGTGACCAAGTGTGTATTTGTGGTAGGTCAATGATATTTTGTATATGGGTTGGTCTTGGGTGGTATATAATGGTCTGCTATATGGCTTTTGTCAATGAATTAAATTTCACAGTTTAGGGAGGAAGTTTAGTTATTGCTTAAAACATCAATTCAAATGTCAAGCAGGGACAGGCGAGACATCTATTAGGGTCTACCCTTGTTTATCCTAAATAGGAAAACAGGAAAGGAACAACCTATTGATGATGATAATGAAGAAATTCCAAGTGATACTGATGAGGAAGACAAACCAGAGCAGAAACAGGAACCAGTTAAATTTGCTGTTAAAAGAAAAATCAAATTGGAAGATTACCCAGAATTCCTTGCTAAAAGACACAAAGATTTTCAAAGTTTTAGGTTTGTTTGTATAATCTATATTCTATATAATCTATAAACTATATTCAGGAAAGTTTGACTCATTTACTAAAGATGTAAAAAAGATGTTAGCAATGCAGCACATTCTTGAAAGTATGCTATCATCGACACTAAGATAAAACATGCACTTCCAAAGTATCAACTGAATCAAAATAAGAACCTAACCATATAAGTTGTGATTATAATGGAGTGAGTGGGAGTTTCTGAGCTTTTGTATAGTATGTTTCTATCCTAACCATATAAGTTGTGATTATAATGGAGTGAGTGGGAGTTTCTAAGCTTTTGTATAGTATGTCTCTATATCAGAAGTTTTAAACACAAATGAGCACTTACAAAAAGCTACATGTAAAATAAGCTTTCGGATCTATACCCTTTTCTGAAGGGTGTGTAGATGCGAAAGCTTTTTTATTTTTTATACGACCGCAAAAATTTTGCGGTCGTATTATGGTATGGCGCTGGCGTCGGCGTCGGCGTCGGCGTTGGCGTCGGCGTCGGCGTCTGTGGACAGCATAACTTTAGTTCTAGTGAACGGATTGTTATCAAATTTTAGTATGATGTTTGTTGGCACAAGCTTAAGCCCGGGTTTTAATTTCGCGTTCCCTGCCCAACCCGTTTTTGAAAAAGAGGCAAAAAAGGGGCCAAAAAGGGGTAAAATTAGGTATTTTCGTGTCTGTGGACAGCATAACTTTGGTTCTAGTGGATGGATTGTTTTCAAATCTTAGTATGATGTTTCTTGGAATATTCTTGAGAAACGTTTTTTTCCTTTAGGTTTTTGCCCCACCCATTTCAGAATTAGGGGCCAAAAAAGGGTTAAATGAGGTGTTTTCACATATTTGACTGTAGAATCTTTATTATTTATTGGATTTTGATGGGGTTTGTTTCAGTGTGCTCCTGAGGAAATTTCCAATC
>MJUU01072676.1:56008-77219 GCA_002080025.1 Modiolus philippinarum
CAAAGGGGCCAAAATTGCAATTTTTCTAAATATGTCAAATCTTTATTTTTCATCGGATTTCGATGGGATTTTTTTCTTTGGATTCCTCTTGATATAAGCTTTCAGTAGTATGTCAACGGATTTTTTGTAGATCTTACTGTTTCGGAGCTACAAGGGGTCAAAGGGGCCAAAATTGCAATTTTTCTAAATGTGTCATATCTTTACTTTTCATCAGATTTCGATGGATTTTTTCTTTGAATTTCTATGGATGTAAAGTTTTAGTTGATAGTACATATTTTGCATAGCTCTTACGGTTTTTTATCAGTAAGTAATCAAAAGGGTTTTTTCCCTATTTTGTTTCTAGCTAATAACTGTGTCTAGCTTCTTTTTGTGTCCATCTAATTATTGTGTCAAGCTCTTTACTGTGTCCACATTCACTTTAAACTACTTTTGTTGAAATTTCAGTGGTCGACATGCTGCGGTCGTATCATGCTGCGCTTGGCGTAGCCCTTTATTTTTGTAAGTACTGATAGATTTTTTGTGTTATCTGCTTTCATGCAGTGTTGATATAAAGGGATCACCATCTGTTGTCTTTCGTCAGCACCGTTGTAGGCATAACAGAGTTTGGGATCTCTCCCATGCCCACTTCCTGTTTGATGGAACTTACAATATTTTTTGCTGATTAGCATAAAAAAAAAAATCCTGTCACATTTTTTTCTCAGGAATCACACATCCCAGCCTTGGATAAAGTATGGGGACTAAACCATGTAGAGAGTTTGAGATCTCTCAAATGCCCATTTCCTGTTTGGCAGAAATAGAATACATGTATTTTTCGTGTCTTAGAAATTTATTTCACCCTTTTCTCAGGAACCACATATTCCTGCCTTCTGCAATTTGGCATGGAGTATCAGTATAGGGACATATACTGTATAAGAGAGTCTGGGATCTCTTGCATGCCCACTTCCTGTTTGACAGAATTTAGAATATTTTTTGCATTATTACGGTAGGCAGGCAACACATATCTTACTTAGAAGACTTTACTACTAAGTCTTAGGTCAACAGATATCTTAATTGAATCTCTTGCGAACTTAAGAAAATAAAAAAAATTATCTGCCAGTCAGGGATTTACCTCCACTTCTGTCAGGTTGGGTGTCAGTGACCCACTGTATAAATTTTCCTGGGTCCTGCTAAAAAAATGTGGGTTCCATGATGTCAAAAAATTTTTACTTAAGACCAAAGATATGTATTCAACAGTATGTATGATCGAATGAATTTCTGTAACTTGTCACATCATCCAATAGAAATTCGAAAATTCAATTTAGAAATACAAACAGATTGTTTAGAGCATTTCTTGTTGATAAGGAATTTTCAATAATATTCTATCATGGGAATTGAGCAGACCATGATTCTTCATAACTTGGTGACAGATTTCGTAGATAGCAATAAAATGTGTGGCTTGACATTTGTTTTTGTGTACCAGACACTTGTTTTACGTGTTCTTTAAATCATTGGCCAGTTATTTCATTTTAAAGCTAAGCAATAAGGATGTTGACCGTGTCCCTTATATATATTTGCTGTTAATGTTGATTTGGGTCTTATTTTCAAAACCTGATTCAAACAGAAGAAGATGATCTGAAAATAACAAAAGATTTCTATAAGATCTACCTTAAAGGCACAATTGTCTTTTCACAGAAATAATACTATACAGAAATGGTATGACAGAACAAGATTGTCTGGTGGAAAACTTAAAAGTAAATCCTTCTCAAATTTTGAACAGTCCACATTAAAGCAGATTGAACAGGTAAGACTTGGCCTTTATTCAGAAAGTGAAACCAGGGCATTAAAGGTAAAATGAATGCCAGAACATTATGATTGGTTCAGGCAATAAATATTATTTTTATATGACAGTCTTAAACACCTCTATAGGATTAAACACAAATTTTAGGAAATTATTCATGTATAAACTGTGGCAGCTCACTCATAAACTGAATAAAGTCCAAAGGACTTTATTTAAAGTTTGTGAGGGACCTGCTAGAGTTTATACATACATAATTTAATAAAAACTAGTGTTTAAATCTTATAATTCCAAATGGGTTAAAAAAATCTGTTTGATCAGAGTAAATGATGCCTTTATGTGCTGCACTGTACTTTATTTACACTGAGCGTATTAATAGGCAAATGGCAATATCAAAAAATATTTTATTTGTTTTTCATGATGTTGACCAATGAAATTAAATGTTTCAATTACATTTGAAATTATGAGGTCATATTCAATAGTTATAGTTTACATGGCATTTTTCATATGACACTCTTTATAAGCTCAAGGTCAGTATATCGGCCAAATAGCTGTTAGGCGCGAGGAATGATATATGACCGAGGGCTGATAAAGGATGTGATGGGAAAAATGACTTGTAAATGATGTTTTATCATATAATTCAACTACAGCAGAAACTTTAAGCTATGAAATATACTTCACAATTATGTGGTCATGTTAAAAACTCTAAGATTTATTGCAGTACCAGTTAATTTTTTATTATATTTTATTTGATCTGAAGGTATTGAACGTACTGCTTATTGTTAGAGCAAGAATAAACCAATTTGCTTGTGAAAAGGCTTTTAAATAGTGACAGAAAAGCAGGTGATAATATCCAGAATCATTTGATAACAATATCATATCAGATGGCTATGTCAATTTTTTTCGAAATTGCAAAATATTCTTATGATTTATAGTTTTATCAAGGGGTTAAATTGCAGTTCTATTTTCACCAAGTTTATGACAATTTTATATATGCCTCAAAGAAGATGTCACATATGGCTGTTGCAAGTTACTCCCACTGGAAAAGTCTGAAAAGACACTTTAACCATTATGACTTATTTTTCAGAGGGGTTCCTAAAAGGGGGGGGGGGGTCAGTATACAGATATTTTGCTCAAAAACTTTGAAAAACGTTTTTTGAACATATGCCACAGCTTTTTTGAGAAATATGCACTGCATGACACTCAAAGGTGACCACTTTTTATTTTCCCTAAAATATTACATAGTTTAAAAATTATATAATTGAAAAGTGGAAACTTCACGACACTGTATCTGATATATTTTTCTTTAAATTTAGTTGAAAAATATACAGTGAAAGTCGAGTTTTTGTCCCCATATAATTTGGATCATCATGTAAAAATTTTTTATTACTCAATAATATTATGGTGGAATTTATTTAAGACTAAAAACAATTCTCCGTGGTAGAGATGTATGCTCTTTATTATACTCCCCGCTTTGCGGGAGGTATATAGTGTTCATGGTGTCCGTCCGTCCTTCTGTACGCCCGTCCTTCCGTCCGTCTTATTGTACCCAAAAGCTGGTATCCACTACTCCTCTTAAACCACTCATTTGAATTTCGCGAAACTTTTGCTGGAGCTTAATTACATATTGTAGATGTGCACCATGCATTTTGTTTTCCAATAATTCCTTTTTTTTTCCAGATTTTTGACATGGTTTGGACTTTGTCATTTGAGCTCAATGCAAACCATATGGTGACCACCTGGTATCCACAACTCCTCCTAAACCGCTGATTACAATTTCATGAAACTTATGCACGAGCTTAATTACATATTGTAGATGTGCACCATGTGTTTTGTTTAAGAAATAATTCATGGCAGGTATATGGTTATTGGAAATTTAACCATGGGCTGGACCTTTAGATTCGAATTTAACCCTGAGCATTAGCGAGGGGTTAAATTTACGAATATAAAGGCCCAGCCCATGGTTAAATGACAATAACCATATACCTGCCATGAATTATTTCGATTCTAATATGACAGAAAACGAAATTTTCCATTCTGAAGCGACCTTAGAGAAGGCAGATTTCCCGTTTCCTTTGCTGTCTGTGTCTATGACGTCACAATACACAATCTGACGTTTTCAAACAGATGCAAGTTCAAAATCCAAATCGAAAGCAAAACAATACACATTTACATGTCTGAATGGCATGATTGAGTTATAAAATATGCTTAACATTTATTTCCTTCACAAACTAAGAAAAACAAAATCAAAAACATGGTTGATTTCCGTCCCTTTTACTCTTATTCCAATATCATTTGCGCATGTGCGAAGTATATGGTTATCGAGTATTAAACTGGTTGACGATTTACTAGAGTCTTCCTTTTTTTCCAGATTTTTGACATGTTTTGGACTTTGTCATTTCCGCTCAATGCAAACCATATGGTGATCACCTGGTATCCACTACTCCTCTTAAACTGCAGATTGGAATTGCATGAAACTTATGCAGGAATTAAATTACATATTGTAGATGTGCACCATGCGTCTTGTTTTCCAATAATTCCTTTTTTTACAGATTTTTGACTTTGTCATTTTAGCTTAATGCAAACCTTATAGTGACCACCTGGTATCCACAACTCCTCCTAAACCGCTGATTAGAATTTCATGAAACTTATGCAGGAGCTTAATTACATATTGTAGATGTGTACCATGTGTTTTGTTTTCCAATAATTCCTTTTTTTTCCAGATTTTTGACATGTTTTGGACTTGTCATTTCTGCTTAATGCAAACCATATGGTGATCACCTGGTATCCACTACTCCTCTTAAACCGCTGATTGGAATTTCATGAAACTTATGCAGGAGCTAAATTTCATATTGTAGATGTGCACCATGCGTCTTGTTTTCCAATAATTCCTTTTTTTCCAGATTTTTGACATGTTTTGGACTTTGTCAATTCCGCTCAATGCAAACCATATGGTGATCACATGGTATCCACTAGTCTTCTTAAACCGCAGATTGGAATTTCATGAAAGTTATGCAGTAGCTAATTACATATTGTAGATGTGCACCATGCATTTTGTTTTCCAATAATTCCTTTTTTGCCAGATTTTTGACATGTTTTGGACTTTGTCATTTTAGCTCAATGCAAACCATATGGTGACCACCTGGTATCCACTAGTCCTCCTAAACCGCTGATTGGAATTTCATGAAAGTTATGCAGGAGCTTAATTATCGATACATATTATAGATGTGCACCATACATTTTGTTTTCAAATAATTCTTTTTTTCTAGATATTTGACATGTTTCGACTTTGTCATTTTAGCTCAATGCAAACCATATGGTGACCTTCTGGTATCCACTACTCCTCTTAAACCATTGATTGGAATTTCATGAAAGTTATGCAGTAGCTACATTACATATTGTTGATAGGCACCATGCATTTTGTTTTCCAATAATTCCTTTTTTTCCAGATTTTTTTTACATTTTTTGGACTTTGTCATTTTAGATAGATTCAAATTGTATGGTGACCACCTGGTATCCACTACTCCTCTTATACCACTGATTGGAATTTCATTAAAGTTATGCAATAGCTTAATTATATATTTTAGATGTGCACCATGTATTTTGTTTTCAATGAATTTTATTTTTTTCCAGATATTTAAAAAAATTCAGAAATGGGTGGGGACGGGGGCGGGGGTATCCGTGGCCCACTAGGCCACAGTAACTCTGGTTTTTCTTAGATATGGTGTACTTGTACATAAGATAATATCTCATGTGTACACTTTGTTCAATTACTATTGTCTAAATTTATGTAAATTCTAAAGCCGAAGGATTAACTCCCTCCATCGTAGTTTTGTCCTTAGCTTTATTTGATATTATTGATTATTTGGATTTCGTTTGGTTTCATGCATTTTAAACATTTTTTTGAAATTATCAATTTCCTTTGTTTGGGTTCTATTGCTGCTGATGAGGAATGAATTTCCGAAATGGCCATACAGCTCATTAAAATTATTGCAGTTGGAGTTCAAATATGTGTTATGGTCTCATGTTCATTTACTCCATATCCTTTCATAAAATATTAAAACTATGAGTTGAATTTTCGTGATCTTCATTGTTTTGTTGCTTAATGGTCATTAATTATTGTCATTTGTTTATAGGACAATATTTTTACAACCTCTTTACACAAGAAAACAGCCCATGTTCATTTTTATGTATTTTTAGGATTTTGTTGTCTTTAGTTCATTAAAATTTTACAGTAATAAAACAGCTTTCATGCAAAATTTTGAGAATAAGTGGAGAAAATCAAAATTTGCAGGCAAAAGTCCTTTCCTAGATAGAACTTTTCATTTAATAAAACTGGTTTGTTAAAAAGTTATTAAGTAGGATGTATTAGTTTCAAGCACTATTCCTATGGTCATCCACTTGAAAAAAATGAATTACCTCCCTTTAAATAATGTGATTTTTCCGTATTTTGTCATTTATTCCTCAAGTACTACAATATTTATTAAGATAAAATTAAGAAAGTGTTTACAAAACATATAAATTTATGTAATAAATAATTAAGAGTAGTGACTAAGTCTATTAATATCAAAATATTGTAGATTTTTTTATTGATTAAAATTTTTTAAAAGAAAAGTACAGTTCATGTTTATATACAAAGCAGACCACTACACTTTCTTCTTACGAAGATGGCACACCGAGTGCCATTCTTCTTCTTCTTCTTACTTAATTTTTAGAGCTCAGTGTTACTGAGTGATAAAACAACGACAGTAGAATACCGAAGGAACAAGGGAAGCGATGACTACAAAACTCTAAGGCCAAAGACATGATGGATATATTAAATATGTCAGCTTTAAATTAGATTGAGAGAATTTGTCAGAAGAGTTAATATTTGTATTTTTCCCACAAGGAAAAGATTGAAAGTACGGGTAAATAAATTGTAATTTAGATAGGAAAAGAAAAATTAAATGCATGTACCAAGTTATATAGTTGTTATAATAAAATCAGTGTTGGAGTCAGGAATGCATAATTCAAAAATGAAAAATAAAAGAAGGAGAGGATGTATATAGATTTCAGCCTGCTATCCGATCCTATTCAAATATGTTTAAATTGAAAAATAAAAGAATTTTAGGAAATTAAAATCTAACTTACAGTATTGACATTCTCAGATTTTATCACTTGTGCTTCAGACAATCAAAGGTTACATTTACTAGATATTTGCCTTGTAGTCGAGAAGGACACGAATTCAAACAGCTTTAGAATCTGAAAGTTGCAATATGCATTTAGTGTATGAGAATGGAAACTGAATTTTGTTATGATTAGATTTTAGGAGATAAAGACAGATTAATTAAGCGTACACAATTAAAGAGATCAGTATATACAATACTTGGTAAATCTGAAGAGGAACAGAATATGGATGTAACAGACCAAGATACAGTAAGTATTCTATCATTATAAGTCTTTTTATTCATTTTATTAGGTTCCAATTTCTTACATGTCTTGGGTCAAGAAGAAATCGTGTTTAATTTCCTGGTTGTGTCTCTTTCACTTTACAAAGCAACCCAAAATATTTACTGTAAACAGCGAATTTTTGCACTGTCTTTATTTTGCGGTAAATTGACAGAATTTTCATTTGCACAGTTTTGAATTCGCACTGCCAAATTTTGACCATTGACTTAAATAATATACAAGTATATTCACGTCTTTTATTTTCATTTCACACGCGAAAAGCTCGAAAATTTCCGGTTAAGTATTTAATTGCATTTTGAAGTTCATGGTTTTCATGTCTGCATTTACTTGAAAATTGGTATGCCACGAATAAAAATGAATTCACAATAGATATGACCTGATGTTAAACATGTAGAAGGGTGCCAGCTTTATTATTTGAAAATTTAGAAATTATTGAGGTTTATGTTTGTTAGCTCTTGACAAAAGGTATTTTTTCACAACTATCATTTTGTCAGAGTACTTCTTAAGAGGACACAAGTTATTGTAAATCTGACACTGTAAACCAACTTATTTTCGCGGATACTTTATTTTGTTTTGTATCTTCTGGTGAAGTTCGGGGAGATTAATTTTCACGCTTTTCTATTTCTGTGTATACATTTATATAAGGACTAGAACTATTTGTGACGATTTATTTTCGAGATATTTTCACTCGCACGAAAGTCACGAAAATAAATCGCTCGGGGAAATAAGTTGGTTTTCAGTATATCTAGATTTTCTGTAGATGTATGGTCTGTAAGTCTCGTCTTGTGACACCGAGATTTCCCGATGAAATTTCAATTTGGAAATGTTTCCCGCCAAAATATGACGTCGGAGGATTGTGACGTCCACATTTTTTGGTTGGAAACATCATACATTTTCGCCAAAATTCAACTTATGGTACAATTTTTGTGCCCGGAAGTTCCAAAATTGAACAAGACTTATGGACCCTATTGCATTGAGAAAATTTGACAAAAGCAAATAACAATCCAGTGGCACTACTAGAAGCCATTAAATAAAATGAGGAAAAGAGAGTAGTGTCATGGTTTTATTAGGAATGTTTTAGTGTTTATATAAATTTTACATACATTTTTGTTGCATTGAAAATAATTTTATTTATGGTTTTCTTGAACATAGAATTTTACTTGAAAGTCCACAGAAATTGAAGAAAAGAAAGTGTAAAAAAAGGACCAATTCCCGAAAAATAGTTTTAGGGAAAAATGTTAATAAATTTACACTATATAAGTGAATTTTAGGAGGGGAAATGGGCTTGTCTGTATTTTGTGTTTGTAATTATGTTTATCACCATACATTATTTCAGTCAGATGCCATTGGTGACAACTTGAAGAATTATGATCCTGAAATATTTGATGACAGTGATTTTTACCACCAACAATTACGAGAATTAATAGAACGTAAAACAGCTGACACAGATAATCCTGTGGCTATCAGCAGGCAAGTGTTTTTTCTTAGTAGAGAGTAATATGGTCATGTGAGCTGTTAAATGAGGGTATTATGATTCGTTGAAATATGAGTAGTGTGAGTTGATTTTTTTCTGTTACTACACTTTATAGAAAGTGGTGTACCGGTATACTGCAGTCACCTTGTTCATTTGTCCCCAAATTATTTCTGTCACATTCTTCCCAGAATGACAGATTTTAAACATTGAATCAATTTTAAAAGTGGTATGCAGCCTCTGCATGGTTAGATGTATGGAAATTTGTGGGGTATTTCCTGTTTTACAAAATGAGAACTTGTTTTTTGTTTATGTTTTTTTTTTCATTAAATTTTCATTTAATTTCATTTCAGATTTATTATTTTTGAGTCCCTATAGACATGAACTGCATATTGTCCAATGGTTACATCCTTCGCATGCCAATGAGTTCAAATTCTTGTTATATTTTCTGCTGATGTTAAATATTCTTATTATAAAATAGATATTAATTTCATTAAAATTTTACATACTTATTGTGTCACCTGCACACGTAGTGTGTGGCGACATATAGGGATCACTTTGGTCGTCTTGCAGCATCATTGGAGTTAACTGACTTGGAATATTTTCAACAAGTACTGTCAATGATAAAAATTTTCGTTACACTTTTCTCAGCAACTGCAAATCACAGCCTATTGAAATTTTGTATGTGACTTTATCTTGGGGTTCTATAACAATTCAGTTCTGTTGAACATCTACTTCCTGTTTAATGCATTTGTAATTTGTGTTTCCTAGATCAATTTTGACAACAGCAGGCGACACATGTCTTCCATGGAAGACGCACAATTTATTTTAAAAGACATATGGAGGGTCTCTTTGAATAGAATGATTGCAGTATATGATCTGATTTATCCTTTACCTCTATACTTGAAGCAGAGGATATGCTTTTTTGGAAAATTATGATTTACAAAACATAGTCAGAGGAGATTTAGAGAGTTTTGATCTTTCAAATCTGTAAATTTCATATGCTTTTGATTTATAGCAAATTTTATTTGATTTATAGCAAATTTTATGTAGATATGTTTGTTAATGTTTATTTTTAGCAAATCAGTAAAAAGGAAAGGGGAAATATTGTGATATGTTATTTTACCTTCAAGTATATAAGATGTGATTGTGTCTTTAATTTCAGGCAGTGGTTAGAAATTCAAAAACTAAGAAATAAAGTAAAGAAGAAGATTGACACTAAAGCTAGTAAAGGTAGAAAAGTCAGGTGAGTTTATTAAATTAATGTGTGATTTGAACTTAGCTAGTAAATATGATTCTAAATTTTTTTATTAAAAAAAAAAACGAAAAACTTGAGAATCATATTTACACGGTATTTAAAAAAAAAAAAAAAACGAAGTTGTTCTCATCTTTGGAAATACATTTAAACACTACAGCCTAGTACCAAAAGTGAGTCAACTTTTCAAATTTCCCTTTGCATTTCATGTAAAAACGGTCCCTGTAGAACTCATTTCTTATCCAATTTTTATGAATTTTTCACAGTAAAAGTTATTTGATATGCAGTTTAAGCTCATAATTATACCTTTGCAGGAGAGGAGGTATATAGTGTTCATGGTGTCCATCCGTCCGTTTGTACTTCCGTCCTTCCTTCCGTCCGTCTGTCTGTCCATCTGTCTTTTTGTACCCAACAGCTGGTATCCATTACTGCTCCTAAACCACCGATCAGAATTTCATTAACTTATGCAGGAGCTTAATTACATATTGTAGGTGTGCACTATGCTTTTTGTTTTCCAACAATTCCCTTTTTCTAGATTTTTGACATGTTTTGGACTTGGTCATTTTAGCTCAATGCAAACCATATGGTGACCACATGGTATCCACTAGTCTTCTTAAACCACAGATTGGAATTTCATGAAACTTATGCAGGAGCTTAATTACATATTTTAGATGTGCACTATGCTTTTTGTTGTCTCGCCCACGACGAAAGTCTCGGAAAGCGAGACATAGGCATACAAAGTATGACAGCATAAACTTTATGTTAAGTTTTTGTGATTAGGTCAGTTTCTCAGTAACTAAAGTGGTAGGTCAATGATATTTGGTATATAGGTTGGTCTTGGATAGTACATGACAGTCTGTCATATGGCTTTTGTCCTTGACATCTTTTTCATGGTCTAGTGAGCATGTTAAGTTTTTGTGATTAGGTCAGTTTCTCAGTAACTACAAGTGGTAGGTCAATGATATTTGGTATATGGTTTGGTCTTGGGTAGTAAATGACAGTCTGTCATATGGCTTTTGTCCTTGACCTCAATTTCACGGTCTAGTGAGCATGTTTAGTTTTTGTTATGATGTCAGTTTCTCAGTAACAACAAGTGGTAGGTCAATGATATTTGGTATATGGGTTGGTCTTGGGTAGTACATGACAGTCTGTCATATTGCTTTTGTCCTTGACCTTCATTTCATGATCTAGTAAGCATGTTTAGTTTTTCATTTTCTATTAATGGTAGGTCACTGATGTTTTGAATTAGGGTTGGTCTTGTGTAGCACATGACTGCCTGTTACATGGCTTTTGTCCTAGACCATATGTTTACATTATATTGAACATTTTTGGTTTCTCAGTATGTATTGGTGATAGGCTTGCAGTCTAGTGAACATGTTTTTGTGATAACGTCAGTTTGATGTTTCACTTCAATTTTAGCGGTCAAGCAGGGATGGGCGAGACATCTATTAGGGTCCACACTTGTTTTCCAATAATTCCCTTTTTCCAGATTTTAGACATGATATGCAAACCATATGGTGTATATGGTATCCACTTCTCCTCCTTGACCACTAAACAGAACTTCATGAAACTTATGCAGGACCTTAATTACATATTATAGATGTGCACTTTGTATTTTGTTTTCCAATAATTCATTTGTTCCAGATGTTAAAGAAAATGCAGGTAGAGAGGGGGTAGGGTGGGGTGGGGGCTATCCGTGGCCCACTAGGCCACAGTAACTCTAGTTAGTTTTGAAATAGTTTTTTTTAAGTTCACTTGTTTCCTTATTGTCACAATTTAAATACAAACTGAAATTTACAAAGGATATATACTAAATTTTGACTTTGAAAATTTTGTTTGTATTTAAATCGTCATATTATGGAGGTTACAAGTCATAAAATTATTTCAAAATCGTTAGAATTAACTGTATATCAAANTAGTAAAGGTAGAAAAGTCAGGTGAGTTTATTAAATTAATGTGTGATTTGAACTTAGCTAGTAAATATGATTCTAAATTTTTTAATAAAAAAAAAAAACCGAAAAACTTGAGAATCATATTTACACGGTATTTAAAAAAAAAAACAAAGTTGTTCTCATCTTTGGAAATACATTTAAACACTACAGCCTAGTGCCAAAAGTGAGTCAACTTTTCAAATTTCCCTTTGCATTTCAATGGTCCCTGTAGAACTCATTTCTTATCCAATTTTCATGAATTTTTCACAGTTAAAAGTTGTTTGATATGCAGTTTAAGCTCATAATTATACCTTTGCAGGAGAGGAGGTATATAGTGTTGATGGTGTCCATCTGTCCGTTTGTATTTCCGTCCTTCCTTCCGTCCGTCCGTCTTTTTGTACCCAACAGCTGGTATCCATTACTCCTCCTAAACCACCGATCAGAATTTCATTAACTTATGCAGGAGCTTAATTACATATTGTAGGTGTGCACTATGCTTTTTGTTTTCCAACAATTCCCTTTTTCTAGATTTTTGACATGTTTTGGACTTGGTCATTTTAGCTCAATGCAAAACATATGTTGACCACATGGTATACACTAGTCTTCTTAAACCACAGAATGGAATTTCATGAAACTTATGCAGGAGCTTAATTACATATTTTAGATGTGCACTATGCTTTTTGTTGTCTCGCCCACGATGAAAGTCGCGGAAAGCGAGACATAGGCATATAAAGTATGACAGCGTAAACTTTATGTTCAGTTTTTGTGATTAGGTCAGTTTCTCAGTAACTATAAGTGGTAGGTCAATGATATTTGGTATATAGGTTGGTCTTGGATAGTACATGACAGTCTGTCATATGGCTTTTGTCCTTGACATCACTTTCATGGTCTAGTGGGCATGTTAAGTTTTTGTGATTAGGTCAGTTTCTCAGTAACTACAAGTGGTAGGTCAATTATATTTGGTATATGGGTTGGTCTTGGGTAGTAAATGACAGTCTGTCATATGGCTTTTGTCCTTGACCTCAATTTCACGGTCTAGTGAGCATGTTAAGTTTTTGTGATTAGGCCAGTTTCTCAGTAACTATAAGTGGTAGGTCAATGATATTTGGTATATGGGTTGGTCTTGGGTAATATATGACAGTCTGTCATATGGCTTTTGTCCTTGACCTCAATTTCACAGTCTATTGAGCATGTTAAGTTTTTGCGATTAGGTCAGTTTCTCAGTAAATACAAGTGGTAGGTCAATGATATTTGGTATATATGTTAGTCTTGGGTAGTACATGGCAGTCTGTCATATGGCTTTTGTCCTTGACCTCAATTTCACGGTCTAGTGAGCATATCAAGTTTTTGTGTTTAGGTCAGTTTCTCAGTAACTACAAGTGGTATGTCAATGATATTTGGTATATGGATTGGTCCTGCGCAGTGCATGGCAGTCTATCATTGGGCTTTTGTCCTTGACCTAAATTTCACGGTCTAGTGAGCATGTTAAATTTATGTTATGATGTCAGTTTTTCAGTAACAACAAGTGGTAGGTCAATGATATTTGGTATATGGGTTGGTCTTGGGTAGTACATGACAGTCTGTCATATTGCTTTTGTCCTTGACTTTCATTTCATGATCTAGTAAGCATGTTTAGTTTTTCATTTTCTATTAATGGTAGGTCACTGATGTTTTGAATTAGGGTTGGTCTTGTGTAGCACATGACTGCCTGTTACATGGCTTTTGTCCTAGACCATATGTTTACATTATATTGAACATTTTTGGTTTCTCAGTATGTATTGGTGATAGGCTTGCAGTCTAGTGAACATGTTTTTGTGATAACGTCAGTTTGATGTTTCACTTCAATTTTAGCGGTCAAGCAGGGATGGGCGAGACATCTATTAGGGTCCACACTTGTTTTCCAATAATTCCCTTTTTCCAGATTTTAGACATGATATGCAAACCATATGGTGTATATGGTATCCACTTCTCCTCCTTGACCACTAATCAGAACTTCATGAAACTTATACAGGACCTTAATTACAGATTATAGATGTGCACTTTGTATTTTGTTTTCCAATAATTCATTTGTTCCAGATGTTAAAGAAAATGCAGGTAGAGAGGGGGTGGGGTGGGGTGGGGGCTATCCATGGCCCACTAGGCCACAGTAACTCTAGTTAGTTTTGAAATAATTTTAAGTTCACTTGTTTCCTTATTGTCACAATTTAAATACAAACTGAAATTTACAAAGGATATATACTGAATTTTGACTTTGAAAATTTTGTTTGTATTTAAATCGTCATATTATGGAGGTTACAAGTCATAAAATTATTTCAAAATCGTTAGAATTAACTGTATATCAAACGCTATTTAACAGTGAAAATTTCTTGAAAATCAGATAAGAAATAGCTTCAAGAGAATTTTTTAAACAGGTACTGTTTTTACATGAAATGCACAGGGAACTCAACTTTGGCACTAGGCTGTATAATCATTACTAAAACTCGCAGAACATTTGTTTTGACTGGAGACAGCATTAATGATGAAGAAAAAAACATTCAAAGAATGCTCCAATAATTGTACGGTAGGGTTATTTCCAAATTTTCAGGAAATGATGGGTTCCCTTGTTAAATATCCCATTAAAGATCAATGCACATATCTCACTGTTGGTGACTTTTGTGATACGTAACCATGACAACTATTGCAATGAATTACTTTGTCATTTCAAAATAAAAATTTCACTCAAAAAGCGGTAGAACTACAAACACAATAGGCCAGAAAAAATGTATCTGATTCTATGGCAATTGTGTTCAAAATCGTAATGGGGAAACAAATTTTATTCACCCTTTCTTTCCCAGAAGATGGATTGATTACTTTTCATTGCACATACTACATTGTTGAAAAAGATCTTGATTTATCACCATTTAACATTGTAAGGTAAAATAAAAAAAGCTAATGTGCGAGTATTTTTCCCAACTGAAGTAAGAATCAAACATTTCTTCATTTGACTTGGTAAGTTTTTCATGACAGAAATGTAAAAATTGCACTAAACTAAATGATAAGGATGTACGTCACTTTATGTTTAATTCTCTACTTTCACTTCATCCGAGGAAAGACAGAACTTCTAACACTCATAAAAATCTATCAATCTTCAATACACAGTAAAACTTTGATGGCTCAAATACCAAACAAACCAAAGAAAACAGTTCCATCTAAAGGGATGTTGGGGTTTTGAAGTAGAATTATTTTCAATTTTGAGCAAAGCAACAACAAAATAGTCATCAATGGTGTTAGAGCTATTACAGTTAAGGCCTTTGAATTTCAACTGTACTTTTGCCATAGTAGTCTATTATAATTTTACAGGTACAACATACATTCAAAATTAGTGAATTTTATGGCACAGATGGACAACTGTACATGGACTGATGAATCAAAGTAAGTTTTATAGTAAATAAGTGAATTTTATGGCACAGATGGACAACTGTAAATGGACTGATGAATCAAAGTAAGTTTTATAGTAAATAAGTGAATTTTATGGCACAGATGGACAACTGTACATGGACTGATGAATCAAAGTAAGTATTGTAGTAAATTATTAAATTTTATGGCACGGATGGACAACTGTACATTGACTGATGAATCAAAGTAAGAGTGAATTTTATGGCACAGATGGACAACTGTACATTGACTGATCAATTAAAGTAAGAATGAATTTTATTGCACAGATGGGCAACTGTACATGGACTGATGAATCAAAGCAAGTATTGTAGTAAATTAGTAAATTTTATGGCACAGTTGGGTAACTTTACATGGACTGATGAATCAAAGTTAATATTAAGGTAGATGGGTAGTCCAAAATTGTTTTCCATAGATTTTCTTTATTTTCTCAGCAAAGTTTCCTTATTATATTAGCATTAAAATAAAAATATAAAAAAGTGGGTCACCATGCTTGTTTTTAAAATAACTGATATCAAAATAATCAAATATTTCTAATGAATATATAGGGAAAAACAGGTATTCGGTTGTTTTCTTTAAAACTATTCCATAGATTTCTTTCTATTTTACTCATATGTTAGCCCTTTGAACATACTTCCAAAACATATAAAGAAAAATGGGGGTTACCGACTTTTTTTTCCATATAATTTGAAAAATGTGAATTTTCATAGTATAGTGATATCTATGTAAAATATTTTCATCAGATTATCTCCCTAAAATATCCTCTTCCAAACTATTTTATTTTCAAATTACCAAACATCATCCAATTAGATAAATACATAAAAATCAAGTCAGTGTATATCCTTTGCTTTTTGTGTTAATGATATCATATTTATTGATGCATTATAAATAAAAATATTTGCATATCTAAAAAGCAGATAATACCACAACAGTATAAATAACAAATTCAAAATGGCGGAAGACTACCGATCTACCTTAAATAGTAAATTAGTGAAAAAATAGTTCGATTTGGCATCTTTATTCCCTCCTGACTATCTGCTTATCCATTTGTTTGTCCATCCGCCTCTCCATGCTATTTGGAATTGAAGCTCCTCTTAAACCACTTAAAGATTTTGATAAAACTTTACATGAAGCAGGAATACTATATGAAGATGTGCAAGAAGGAATAGTATTATTATCTAACACCTTGAATAGGGGATAAGTTGACTTTAATTGTTCATTGATTTCATTTGCAAAATTACCTCATAAGCACAACTCCTGTTCAACAACTTTAAGATATTTTATGAAACTTTACATGGCAAGAGTTTTCATTATTACAAATTTTCTGACACTTGTACTCCCTTAATTCAATTCAATTACATAGTATTTCAATACAGTATAACTACTTACTGTAAAATTATTTTGTTGTCACAGGGTGATATTGACTTACTGTAAGTATATCCATTCTGTTCAAAATTTATTTGATAGTTATTTGGTTTGAGACTGTATCATTTTGTGTTTTCTTGTTTGCTCCAACCTAGAGAATAGGGGGCATATACTTTTATCCTGTCTGTCTGGTCTGTGTGTCTTATACTTAAGTTATCACTGTAACATTTGAACTTTTTACAATAGACTTTCCATATTTGGCAAGTGTGTAGGTCTAGCCAAGAGGAACATAGATGTGCCAAAAAGATGGGGCATATTCTTTTTATACTGTCTGTCTGTGCATCTGATACTTTAGTTTTCAATGCAACATTTGAACTATTTACGATAGACTTTTCATATTTGGCTAGTGTGTAAGGTCTAGCCAAGAGGAACATAGATGTACACAAAAAAAAGGTTGGGTCAAAGGTCAGGGTCACAGAAGCAAGAAGTTGCCCTTGAAATAAAGGAGCTGCTGGGGGCATATAATGTTTAAAATAAAAAAAATAAAGTAAAACTTAATATTTTGTCACATTTTCCCAACCTTGACTGAGTTTATTGATTTCAAACTTGGCCAGTATGTAACTTCTTCTTGATGAGTCTATCAAAACATGCTTCTTGCAAGTTCTGGTATTCTTGTGTCGCATTATGCAACTGCTTGCTTGCTTGTGTTAAAATAACACATATGTATTATATGTATATAACTGCATATGTATAACATAATTAGAAATATAATAATATATTATTGGAAAAAAATATTAATAGCCTATAGTTTAATAGCTGCTTACAGTATTTTTTCATTTTAGGGATGATTTATACAAGTCCATGTTTGGAAAAGGATGTAATGCAGGGGGAGACAACTATAAGCAGACAGACTCCAATGGCAGAGACATTAGAAAGCTGACAAATTCTTTGCAATACAATAAAAGTTAATATCTATTTAAATGTTTAAATGTTTTGGCCTTGCAAAACATTTCATTTTAGTAATAAGTAATTTACTTTATTATACCCCGCAAACAAAGTTTGGGGGTATATAGGAATCACTGTGTCTGTCTGTCCTTCTGTCCACATTTCTTGTAAGCGCAACTCCTCTTAAACCACTTGAAGGATTTTGATTAAACTTTACACAAAGGAAGGACACTATACGGAGATGTGCATGATGGAATATAATTATTGTCCGAAACCAGAAAGGGGAGATAATTTGACTTCGACTTTTCATAGATTCCCTATATATGGGTTACCTCATAAGTGCAACTCCTCTTAAACCACTGAAAGGATTTGGATGAAACTTTACACAAAGGAAGGACACTATTTGGAGATGTGCTTGAAGGAATATAATTATTGTCTGAAACCAGGAAGGGGGGATAATTTGACTGACTTTTCGTAGATTCCCTATGTATGAGTTACCTTATACAACTCCTCTTAAACCACGTAAAGGATTATTATGAAACTTAATACAAAGGAAGGACACTATATGGAGATGTGCATGATGGGAAAATAATTATTATTCACAACCAGGAAGGTGTAGATTCCTTATGTATGGGTTACCTTGTAAGCGCAATTCCTCTAAAACCACTGAAAGGATTTTGATGAAACTTAAAACAGAGGAAGGACACCATATTGAGATGTGCATGAAGGAATATATTTATTGTTCGAAACCAGGAAGGGGAGGTTATTTGACTGGGACTTTCGTTGATTCCTTTTGCAATGATTTTTTGGACTTGGATAATTTTTCAAAGAAATAAGTCAAGGTCTAGATATTGTGAAATCAAGTTTTAAGAGAGAAACTCTTTTCAATGTTTCCCTCTTGAAAAGTTGTTTTAAAAGTAATGTAGTGAAATTTCTCTAACACTTATGATTTTTTGTGTAAAATGTCAAAGAGGCAAAAAAAAGGTGAATTTTATGTTTGTCTGATTTTGACAGAGTATTTTCTTTGGCACCCTTAGAAAAGTTCTTTTTTGAAGATTATATCATTGTGTCCATACTTATATTGGGTGCATACTTGTATTGTGTCCACACCTGTATTGTGTCCACACCCACTTAAATTTGCACTTAACATATGGATTCAGGCTTCAATGAGAGGGGGTATATTTGGCTGCCATTTGGCGACAGCTCTTGTTTATCTTAAAAAAGAAACAAAGAAAGGCAACTTCTTGTAGAAATTGATCTGGAAAGGTGTGTTCAAAATTTGTACATTTTTCTTTTGACAGGTTAGATTTTGTAGTAAAAAGGGTCTCCCAGCAGGTTACTATCTGATAAAATTCAGAATATTCAGTCAGCATGAACATATGTAAAAAAACAACCTAAATGGTCCATATTTTTATAACTTTCCTGGTCATCAGATTCATTCGGTACAAAATTGCAATATGTCTAAATAAATGAGAAAATTAGAATCTGTTTGTTAGAATTTGGCTTTTGATCTAAACTTTTACAAGTGTATGTAGCTCATTAAAATTATTGCAGTTGGAGTTAAAATATGTGTTATGGTCTCGTGTTTATTTACTCCATATCCTTTCGTAAAATATGTAGGCAGGACATTATGATGAAGTGGGATTTTGCCTTTTAAATTGACTTATTTTGTGTTGCATGCAAATGTAATTTGGGGATCACGTTTAGATTTTATCTGCACTGAAGAGACATAAGTTGCAAAATGCGCATATGCAGAAAATAAATTGACAGTAACTTCGGTATTTAGTTATTTGTTACCACTGGGTTAATACCTCTGCTGGTGGACTGTTAGTCCCCGAGGGTATTCACCACTCCAGTAGTCAGTACTTCCGTGCTGACCCGAAAGCCGATTTTATTTGGAACCTTGCAATATCTAAATTTTTGTAAATTTTGTTGAAAACTAAGGAGTATCTCCCTCATGCAAGACTCTGTCCTTAGCTGATTTTGGCTTTTCATTTAGATCATATTGGGTATTTGTTCTCTATCAGTTTTTTAACATTTTTGATTTTATGTTCTTCCAAACCTTTAGATTTTATCTGCACTGAAGAGACATAAGTTGTCGAAATGTGCATATGCAGAAAATAAATTCACTGTAAATTCGATATTTATTATCTTCTCAGCAACTACAAATCACAGCCACTTGAGATTTTGTAAGTGACTTAAGTATGGAGTTCAATATTGCCCTCATCTAATTAAGGTTTATCAGACATCTTCCTTCTTTCTGTTGACTGACTTGGAATATTTTCAACAAGTACTCTCAGCAACAAAGATTTTGGTAATGCTCTTCTCAGCAACTAAATATCACAGCCATTCAAAATTTGGTATGTGACTTTAGTATGGTGTACCATATTGCACTTAAATCAATTAGGTTTGTCAAATATTTACTTCCTGTTTACCGTTGGAACATTTTCAACAAATACTGTAAATAGTTATAAAATTTTCGTTACACTTTTCTCAGTGACTACATATCACAGCCACTTGAAATATTAGGTATATGACATTAGTATAGGGCTCTTTAGATCAGGTCTGTTGGACATCTACCTCCTGTTTATGAACCTGGGATATTCTCAACAAATACTCAATGGTGAAAATTGTTAACACATGCATTTCTCAGCAACTTCAAATCACATTAACTTGAAATTTTGTACGAGATTTTAATATGGGATTGTACATATTATGCTTAGGGCTATTCCAAGAATAATTGTAGGGGGGGGGGGGTTTGAAGGCACTTTTTAAAAAACCCATTATGCATAAAATTTTAATTTGTTTGTCTCGTTGCTTCTTCAGTGTGAATCTCCAATATAACCCACAACCCATCAAATTTTTAGCTCACCTGGCTATGCCAGGGTGAGCTTTTGCCATCACTTGGCATCCGTCGTCCGTCCGTCGTCCCTCCATTGTAAACTTTTCTTTAAAAATCTTCTCCTCTGAAACCACTGGGCCAATTTAATCCAAACTTGGCCTGGGTCATCACCAGGGTATGTAGTTTAAAAATATGTTTGGTTAGTCAAGGGCCAAACAACATGGCCGCTGTTACTAAAAATAGAACATAGGGGTAAATTGCTGTTTTTGGCAAATAACTCGAAAGCCTTTGCAGATATAAAAAATCTGACAGGTGTGAAATTGTTCAGAATGCCAAGATCTATCTGCTCTGCAATTTTGAAGAAAATCGGAAAACCCGTCTTAGAGTTATAGCCCTTTTTCCGTAAATTTTCCAAAATTTATGCATTTTTATTTTTTATTTCAAAAACAGCAACAGATAGAGGTGAAGTGTAAATTGGAATAATGTTCAGCATATCAAGATCTACATACTCTGAAATATTGAAGAAAACCCAAAGGCCAGTGTAGGAGTTATTGATTGATTTTTTTTTTTCAATGCCATATGGTTTATTGGTTATTTCCCTTTAAATTCTCTGTTCAAATCTTCTTTGGTTAACTTTTCTCTTTTAAGCTTTAGAGAAATTTGCTGCTATAGCTTTGTTAAAACAATTATTTTTATTTATAATTAAGAGCAAAAACAGTGTTTTTGTACAAATTTTTACAATTTTTTG
>MJUU01072676.1:84405-121864 GCA_002080025.1 Modiolus philippinarum
AATTTGCTTCTGCTGTTTCAGAGGAGAAGATGAAAATGTGATTTTACCATACTGGGTTCTATATTAAACCATGTTCGGTGCTGGCGGCCATGTTTTTCGTCGGATCGGAAAAAAATGAGCAATCTTTGTTAAGGACCTTAAGAACATCACTCCTATTAAGTTTGGTTCAATTGGCTTCAGTGGTTTAAGAGCAGAAGATGAAAATGTAATTTTTTCCATAGGGTCCAATGTTAAACCTAAGTTCCGCGCTGGCGGCCATGCTTTTTGTCGGATCGGAATGAAATGAGCAATCTTTGTAAAGGACCTACCATACATCATTCCTGTAAAGTTTGGTTGAATTTGCTTCAGTGGTTTCAGAGGAGAAGATGATTATGTGAAAAGTTAACAGACGACGGACGCCAAGTGATGGCAATAGCTCACACTGACCCTTTGGATCAGGTGAGCTAAAAATCATGAAACACTATATTTTTAAGTTTTATTGTTACAATGTGTATTTTAAATCTGAATGTAAGCAAATTGATTGGCTGCAGCAAAGGTTACCTGCAACCAATCAAAAACGTGGATTTGAGACTACAGAAATCCAGCTTGATCTGCCAAGGTTGAAGATGAAAGGGGCGAATTGTAACCCTTGGCTATAAAAGATGGCTTGTCCTCGTCTTGAATGTCTTCTTGTAAATTTTTAGTTTCTTGACATTTGGGGATATTTCCATTGATTTATTCACTTTTTTACTTTTTGGGGGTCATTTAGGGCTTGCTATATGGTGTATGGTTCCTCACTGTGTTGAAGACCGTACGGTGACCCCTAGATGCTTTGTTTTGGGTTGTTTTAATCTAGAGATGGGATGTTGTCTCCTTGACATTTACCCCATTTCATTTCTTTTTCATATTAATCACTTCAACTGAAGGACAGCTGGACAAAGGGAAAACTACATGACTACCTGAATATTCCCAGCTAAGCATTTCAAGCATCTACCCGAGATATCCTTTTTTTCAGAGAGGGTCATGCTACATACTTATTGTAAAAATCAGCTGTTTTAATAAGAGATCTTTTTGCCACTGATTTGTCTCTGTCTATTGTGTTTTCAATTCCAATTGCTTTTCCTACTGACATTCTATTCCAGTGAAAAAAAAATGGTAGGTATTAATGAAGGATAAGTGTTGCTGAATTTTATAATAAAGCAGTACAAGAGAGACATTTGATACACCTACTATAATATAACAGACTTGTGGAAATAAGAACTGCACTTTGTAGAATGTTAAGTAATTTTACTACAAGTCTTTAAGGCTTAAACATCTGTTTTTTGACCACGTTTCTCTTCAAATCTGTCCAATGCACATGTCTATTTTTGCAGTCTGTAAATTGAGGATTATTATTGACAAAATTCCTTCTGTGAATGATCTACTTTCAAGAAGAATAAAGTCTATTAAATTGAATAATTTTATTCACATTTTTACAACAGTTTTTTCTAATTTTTTTATCTTCAAAATTTTATACAAATATTTAACATTTTTGGAGGTTTTGTTATTAATGAAATAATAACAGTTGTAAAAGAATGGAATTCAAAATCGTCACATATCACTGATTTCATCTACTTTGCAAGAATCGCTGCACAAAGGTACAAAGTGGGACAAACCTTAAGTCTAAAGTATCCCCCCCACACACACACAAATGCCCCCAATATACTGTAATTGTACTTCTGTTTGTAGGTATTTATTTTCATGGATTTCCGTCTGTAAAGCAGGTTCAGTTGTTTCATTTTGCAGTATTGTTACTAGACTTGTGATTTTTTTTATACTAATTACTCATGTTTAGACTTATTAGCAGGTATTTATTCTCAAACAAAAGAGTTGACCTTGAATTTCAAGAAAATAAGTAGACTGCATAACTAAGTAAAATTCCAGTAATGAAGGATCAATGTTAATATAATAAATTTGAATTAAAAATGCAAAAAATTTTTTAAAAATACATCAAATTTTACCTGGTTTACCTGGTGTTGAGATCAAAATAGGCTAACTAGCCTCCAAGACCCTTCTTAATAATTTCTTAAATTTGCAGTGTTGGAAAAAATTACATGTATTGAAAACAAGTATTGTATATACCGGTAAATAAAGATTCAGACTGTTAAGGGAAAGAACTCATTTAAAATTATTAACGTCCCACAATGTACCCTTTTCTGCACATAATAATCATATTTTGATCCATTATAAAATAATAACATAACAAAACTATAACAAAACATAAAAACACAGTTAAAATATTCAAATGCCTCTTTAAAATACACCACAGTTATTGAGTAAAAAAATATTTATACTGAAAAATTGGAGAATATTACTTTTTTTTACATAGTTTTGTACAAATTTAAATAACATTTTAGTAACATTTAGTAGTAAATAAAACTTTCTAAATTTTTTAAAATTTTGACATCAATATCTTCTACTGAAATGTCTTGTTCAGGAAGACTTAACTTCTATAACGCACCAATGATGTTTTCCTTGAAAATCAGAAGTGCTGATTGCTCAAAACCAAATCTATCTCTCAGCTTTGGATTTAACATTCAAATCTTTCAATAAATCCTAAAGATTATTCTTTTCTTTTATTCAAGTTATGTTTGGAATACCCTTTCTCCATACATAGAATAAGTGTCCACTTCAATTACTAAATAGTAATTATATTATGAAACTGAACTTTAGGCAAATACTCCTCTTACATTATGAAACTGAACTTCAGATAAATATGTCTTTTAGCATGATTAGGCATAAAACCACAGCTTTTGGAAAATTATATTCAGTAGGATGGTGTATTCTTCCATTTACACAGGAAGATGAATATCATTTATAAATTAATTTCAAGTCGTATTAGTAAATATTTTCTACTTGTACTTAAAAATGGTTAATGTTCAACAACAAAAAAGTCAATTTACATATTTATTTTCCATAGCAGAATATTTACATACTGTATATACAATTTTCTTAAAGGAATGTTGAGGTATTTATCTATTATATACATAGAAAATGTCCAAGTTTTCCCTTCAACTGTCACAAATGTACCATTTTATATTAATTATTACCATGAATATTATATGTAAATGCTGCCTTGCATAGAAAGAGGTTTATTATAAACCATATATAGTCAAATGTTATTTTTACACGAGAATGTAACATGCTAAGAAAAACACCAAATTTTCAACTGAAAAATAAAAACAAAATTCCCATTTTAAACAATTTTTTTTTATCTTATTAATTTTATGTGGCAGAGAAGAATTTTTCACTGATAATTTAACTTTAGATATTAATTTCCGAGTCAAAAATCCATCAAATGTACCAATTCATATTTCAGAAAAATCTGACAAGACATGGCTAATGTTACATGCATAAAGTGAACATGAGAGTATAAATGTAGTGACTAAATAATTTGTTCCATACAAAGAGATCAGACAGCTGGCCATTTTTTTTCTGTACATTTTAAAGCTCATGATTTAAAATTGTATGTAGCACAAATCTGTTAAATCACAATTCCTTCTTATTTCTGAACTGCACCAAGTAGTTTTCTAGCCTGCTATACATAGAAAAGTACTCTTTGTACAATATAAAAATATATGTTGTGCAATGGCCAAAAATTAATGTAAACTAGAGCTGTCGCCGAATGGCAGCCAGGTATACCCCCAGCTAACTGAACCCTGAATCAATATGGCAAGTGTATATTTAAGTGTGTGTTGACCAAATACAGTTGTGGACACAGTACATATGTGGACATAATACAAGTATGGACAAAATGATATACCTCCCGTTTTTTTCTGAAAATATTAAAAGACAAATTATCTCTCCTTCAAAATTTCTGACAGCAACTATATAAGATCATGCACATCTTCAGCTGGTGAACTAAAACTGTGCAACATTTCATCAAAATCCAAGCAGTGGTTTAGGAGAACATGCGCTGACAAGGATCACCCCTCCCCTTTTCCAGAAAATATTCAAATACAAAAATATTTCCCCTTCAAAATTTCAGACAGCAACCATATAACTTCATGCACATCTTCAGATGGTGTACTACAACTGTGTAACATTTCATCAAAATCCAAGAAGTGGTTTAAGAGAACATGTGCTGACAAGGTTTGTCCACCCCCTTTTTCAGAAAATATTCAAAGACAAATTATCTCCCCTTCAAAATTTCGGACATCAATTATATAACTTCATGCACATCTTCAGATGGTGTACTATAACTGTGTAACATTTCATCAAATTCCAAGCAGCCATTTAGGAGGACATGCGTTGACAAGGCTCACCTCCCCCTTTTTCCAGAAAATTTTCAAAGACAAATTATCTCCCCTTCAAAATTTCGTGCAGCAACCATATTACTTCATACACATACTACAACTGTGCAACATTTCATCAAAATCCTTGCAGCCGTTTAGGAGAACATGTGCTGACAAGGTACATGGACGGACAGACGGACGGACAGGGTGATTCCTATATACCCCCCAACTTTGTTTGCTGGGGGTATAATAAAGAAATATAAAAATGGTAAGGTAGGCCACAATTTAAAAGTAAAATTAAACCAAATATACAAACTAAAAAACAACTAAAAATATCCAAAACGGGTGGAAAGAAGAGTGTGCCCCTTTCCACCCGTTTTGGATATTTTTAGTTTGTTTATTTGGTTTAATTTTACTTTTAATTGTGGCCTACCTTACCATTTTTATCTTTGTACAATAGCATGTTTTCAGACAATAAATTTTAATAAATGTATGCAAGTTGAAGGAAAGATACCAAAAACACTTCACAGAAACTAACTTATAGAACTTGTATTTGTATATTCATTGTCATTTTAAACTTCCGTTCACAATCAAATTTCTCAACATTCACAGTCAGCAGATGATTTAAGATAATGTATACAAGTATATACAAAAGAAATATATATACAAATTTGGCAGGAATCTTTGAGAAATAAATTTATACTTGTTGTACAACTCCAAAGTTATTTTCTACTCTCTTCTTGGGCAAAAATGTAAAACCTCTAGTTGGCATTCATTTTTGTAGTAGTTGAAACATTACAAAATCTAAAGTTATTGTATGGCTAAAAGCAAAGAATTAAGTCCATTTATCAAGCTTAAATCCACCATCAAAATTTTTCACGAGGAAATAAATTTAATGATGCCATTTCTAGTTTGTCAAATTACTGTAAACTGCAATAATTTTTTTTTTATTGTAGTTCACTTTTATGGGTGTATCTCGTTTATTTCTTTAGAGTTATATCCTCTCCGTGATTAGTGCCACAAGAAGAGAGTAAAAATATAAATAAAACAGATAATATAACATTTACTTGCTGGAAAATATATCAACTCCAAAATGCTTTCAGAGATTTCAAGTGTACATCTGATATTTATACAAGATAAACTCTACTCTTCAATTTCAATATATATATATATATACCATGTAAAAATATTGTCGCATTCTCAACATTAATGTTAACAATAAAATGAACAGTATTTTCTTATTTCACACATCATTCTATAAATNTTTACTTGCTGGAAAATATATCAACTCCAAAATGCTTTCAGAGATTTCAAGTGTACATCTGATATTTATACAAGATAAACTCTACTCTTCAATTTCAATATATATATATATATATATATACCATGTAAAAATATTGTCGCATTCTCAACATTAATGTTAACAATAAAATGAACAGTATTTTCTTATTTCACACATCATTCTATAAATGGTCAAATGAAAACTATTCAATGAACACAAAATAGCTGCCTTACACTCAATCAAATATCTCTGTATATTCCCGAGCTATATGACAGACTATAGGAAAATATTGTACATCATCATTTAGCAATAAGATAAAATAGCCAGCGAATTCGATACAAATACAGATTCTCAACATCCTAATCTTTGTCTAAGCAATAAACAGAAAACAGCAATTTCTACAAGAATATTCTGCCAGTCTTGATAAAACTTCAAAGTATGCTGACTTTTATGTATATTGATATGAATTAATTTTTTACACTTTGGTACATACAAAAGTAATGTCAAACGTTCATAAATAATTGCAATACTTAAACACTTTTTTTTTAAATTGTTTTTTAGAACATGCAAATTATTTTTTAGAATGAATATCAACATGTTCAACCCAATTTAAAACTTTAAATTCCAGTCTTTCTAAAATGTGCTGGTCTTCCTGTCCCGACCAGTAATTTTGAGCCAAGATGGCAAAATATTTCATTTTGTCGTACAAAAAGTCAAGGAGATACTTTCAACTTTCTGGAAGACCAACATTCTAGCAACTGTTAATATACTTATAATAACAATGCTGACACTTTAAATGCTGCAAATGAGATTTTGAAATCAGATTTTCTTCCCCCTTGAAATTTACCTTCTTGGTTTGATTATAAAATGTTCTATGCTTTCTTAACATAATAATATATGTATTGTAAAACAAAGTTAACAGCTAAACAGAACTTTAAAATAACAAATAATACAGGATTTTTCTTATTGGGTCAAGATAAAATGTAAAATTTTGTTTGCTGAAGCTATTTCATCCCATTTCATAATGTTAAATATACATGTACTTTCCCTTTCATGGATTTAGACATTTTCTCAGCACATTATATACATGGATTAATATTCACCATCACATATTAAAGTTACTATGGAAACTTACATCTTTGAATTTGTTATACACCTTTTTAGCCCCTCCCCACCTCCCACAAATGAATGTTTTTAAACTGGCCAACCATATGTGATGTTACAATATCTCGAACAATAAAATCAGAATAAGTCTGATATGTATGTTGATACAGTCAAACTTAGATGGCTTGAACACCCACGGGACCGATGAAAACAGTTCGAGTTATCAAGGACGAACTATGTTAAAACTTGAACAAGGGGACCAGAAAATGGGTTTGAGACATCCATGATGTTCCAGTAATTGCAGTTCGAGCCATCGAAGTTCTACTGTATATTAAAGTGTTATTAAAATTATAAACTACACGTAAAAAACAATTCAAGCTCAAAAGAAGAATTCTTTTTAGGTCTATGGTCTACAATATATGCAAAATTCACATGTTTCACTGCAAAAAAGTTTTACTTAATAAATTCTTATGTAAATTTTCTAGAAGAAAAGGTAAGCTTTAATAAACATGATAAATAATTGTAATAACTGTTTCCATTTACAACAAAAATATGTAATGGCAAATCTAACAAACATTTAACATGACAAATCAACAAAATTAATAGCACTATAAACTACACAACAAACTTGTTGTTTTCTACCCTTGTCCGTGATGATTTCCTCTTTGTGAATCTATTGTCTCTACAGCTATTACAAATAAAAGTATCTGGGATACTGTTTTTACGAATTTTTGCACATGACAAATGAATCCATGTTTCACAAACAGAACATTCTATCATTGGTCTACCTCCATAAGGCTTCATACAAAAACATGTGATCAACTCATATGATTCTTCATCTGTAAATAAATCAAAATAGAAAGTTGATTTTACTACAAAAATTCTGAAAATGACATTTTATTTACTCAGAATTCATGACTCAATGTAATCTACCTTCGACACAAAAAATTCTTCATAGAAACTCCATCAACATGCTAAACAAGAAAAGAACAGTATGCAACAGATTCAAATCTAAGTAACATGATGGATTTCTCCGTACCTAATCTTTGTTTCAAATGTATACGAGGATGTTCTATATTGGTTTTTTCTGTGATATGGAGATGATCAGACAATACGATGGATGTTACCTTTTGTCAATATGATACATTTGTGAAATGAGGTCAACAAAAAAAAAATATAATTCAGTATACACTGAGTGTTTAAGTTACAAAACACTCAGGTCTGACATATTTTACACAGTAAACACCAGCTAATTTTGTTGTCAACCTCAGCAAACTTCCTGTTGTTAATTATAATTATATAGAAAAATATTGGCAAGTCATAAATGAACAAATGTAAGTGTAAGGCCAAAAATAAAAAAAATTTTTGCTTCCCCTCCTACGACCGACCCGCTAAAATTGCTGCTACCAAAAAAATTTTATCGACCGTTGCTGTTCATTGTTTTGTCCAGTCAACAAGAGTTTGTAAAACAGGCATTAATTAAATATATTTGAAATTTAAGCAGAATTTTTTATTTGAAGAAAAAATAATATAATTTTCCTACCTACCTACCCATAACCTGAACAACCCAGTCGGGGAGGGGAAACAAAAATATTGCTAATGCTGGCCTAAACACCAGCATTTCACCAGCAATTGTCGGTGTTTCACTCATGTCAGACCAGGGTGTTTTTTAACTGAAACACTCTGTACTGTACATTTTCATGCATGTGGTTCTGATGTATAAATTATATCACTTACCAGAATCAGCAATATCTGTACTAATAGAATGTCTACTAGGACTGCCAGCAGACAATGTAGTGTCTGATGTATAACTATCAGCTGTACTGCCACTACTGTCCAAGGGACTGGTATTGTGTTGACTTCTCATCTCCTGTAAAAAATGTAAAACTTGTAATTTAGATAGAGTCAGACAAATCATTACACAAGAGTGGACCCTAATAGATGTCTCGCCCGTCCCTGCTTGTCGCTAAAACAGTCATGCACTACTCAAGAGCAACCTACAAGCCAAATATGGACCAAATATAAAGTTCCTACATCAATGGCTTCTGTATTAAAACTTGAGTTTACGCCGCCGTCGCCGTCATACTTTGCACGCCTATGTCTCGCTTTCGCGACTTTCGTCGCGGGCGAGACAAAAACCATATAAGCAATGCAAAATAAAATGTTTTTTAATGCCACTTCTATAAAATGGAAGTATTGACTGGTTAAAGCAGGCTGTCAAATACACTATTCACAGAAATGGGACAGAGAAGTTTCCCTTCAAGTATCATTTGATTGCAGTAGATTCTCAATAACAGTACCATATTTAAATATCTGTGGGTGTCAATTTTGATTTGACAGTCAACAACCCAGTTGTTATCAGTAAACTGCATCTCCTAGTGTCAAATCTACAATTGATGCCCTCAATTTTTCAATAAAAATCTGTTATTGCTCGATTTATCAATCTACTGAATGATCTAAGGTCTGTTTCAGGTGTTATAAACACTACTTTCGATTATTTTCTAATTTGGCAATCCCTTTATTCTTAAAAACTATGGGATAAGTATTTCCAAAGCAACAAGATAGGAGCAGTCAGAAATGACAGCTACAAATGTTATCACTTCACCTGTAGCAATTAAATTTCGAAATTCTGTTAAAGGAGTACGAGCCTCAGATTTCAGAAGCATTCAATATCCTCTGGTTTTATCCATTCAAACAGTGCTAAAAATTTTTGCACATGGATCACATTTTCTTGGTCATAAGTCCCTTTAAAATACATAAAATAGACTGTGTATAAAATTTAATCAACTTCCAATTACAATTTCATATATTTAAAGGCCTATAAACATCTTATGTAAATTGAAGGAAATCTCTAGAAAGATCTGTTTCCCGCCAAAATTTTGACGTCTTATATCTCAAAAATTCTTACATGGATTTTCAAAATTTTTTTGCTCAAGTTGTTCCATCAGATGTGCTCTTCAAGACAAAATTTTTCAGACTCGTACTCCCTTAAAAGTTCTCATTTCAAAAGCAGCATCACTCACCATGAGGCATCCACTGACCTAAGATGATTGATGTAGTATCTCAGATATGAAGCTTAACACAGACTTAAACCTGATTCATTGAAGCATAAAATGTAGCTCAGTGACCCAATTCTCATCTGAAGCACCATCACACTCCAAGATGCATACACTTACCAAAGATGATTGATGTGACACATGTAGTTAAAGTGTTTCCCACAGAAATTTTTAAAGGGCAGGGAAATCTGTTTCTCAGATATGAACCTTAAGTTAATGCAAACTTTAACCTGAGGTGGGACAAAGGGACAGATGGGCAAGCTGCTATATCCCCTCCCCAACTCTGTTGGGTGATGGGATAAAAATAGCATCCTGATCATGTATATGTGTTGAAAGTTTTGCTTAACATGAAATTAAAAGTCATATAGAAGACATTATAGTACTGAAATACAGACGTTACCATAGTTTCTACATTAAGTAACTCTGTTCTCTTAAATAAATTCATGCACCGGTATGTAATTTTACAAAATTTTCATCAATGAAATGACCGATATAAACAAAGACAATTACTGTCAAAGCATAACTCAAAATTAAAATCTTGATTGAAGTGGCAAAATAATATACAAGGGTCAGTCCACTTTATAGAAATTACCTTAACAAAATCCCACCAATTACCAATAAAATAATATAACATTTGATAGATGCCTTCCATCATTATATGTTTACATTGGAATTAGATGCACAATTATTTTTTATCCTACAAGCCATGGCCAGCACACTAAAATTCTACAAATGTGATTATTCTATGACAGGATTCAACTGACCAGAGTAGCTATCTATGCAATATTTTTAATTCCCTAAAGTTATATGTACTATAATCAGATAATGCAACAAATTTGTATATGTATAACTGTATTACTACGAGTGTATTTTTCACAGTTCCAAAACAAAACAATACTTGTATCTGCCTGTAGACATTTTAGAGAAATGTTGTCCTTTTCATATTACGCACCTGTTGTTATTGTTCAGTCAAGCAGGAAGTTTATAATTAAAGGTGTAAAATCAATAATTATAATTGTTTGGGATATTTGTAAAATAATTAAAAACATAAATCAATAAAAACAAAAATATGAATGATAAACTGAACATGCACACATTGACCATGTTTGGCAAAAATAATTTTTTAAATAGGGATAAGAAAGAATTCTTTTGAATTTAACTTTAAGCATGTTAAGAATTATCAGAAAGGACCACCACACTAGACAATTCAACATCAATAACAAGTGAAATGGACACATAATGGACACTTTAGTTTGTGTACATGAATACTTACCTCATGTCTGTGTGACTCGTATTGTGTGTACTCCAAAATCATTGTACAAAATGCATAGAAATCTTCCTTTGTTTTCTTTTTCTTTGGAGGTGAACTACCAGTATGCTGTAAACACAAAATAATCATGTGTCAAGTACTAATACATAATAAATGTTTTCTCCAGTACAATAGTACATAATTGTACTTCAAGTGTATACAATTAGCAATTAGGTAAATTTTCAGTGTATTGTAAATTCTAATCATACAAAAGCATGCGCATGTACATATAAATAATTGGCAGATTTAAGACAAACCCAGATACTGACAAAAACATGGCAAAAATTAGACTTGAATCTGTAATCCCCTTTTCTAGAAATTCCCAATAGAACCTCCCCCTTTTTAAAGCCTGGATCCATCGGTGCAACCTTCAAACGTCAGAAATGGTGCAGAGTACAACATGTAACCAGTCTGCTCCGTTAGGCACTAGTCTGATGCCTGAGACTAGTGAATTTGAATTCGGACTAGTAAATATTTTCAACCACTAGTCCGACAGGACTAGCAAGGATTTTTGTTGTGAAATTTTATATTGCATTTTCTAAACAACATGTTAAATTTGCATTGCCTTTCATCACAGTAAAACTTTTCTTTTTTTCTTGGACTAGTAAAATGGGATTCTGACTAGTAAATTTGCTACCTCAACTAGCCCAAATAAAGGACTAGTTATGAAAAAAGTTTTTGGAGCAGACTGTGTAACTAGCTTATAAGCTATCAGTATGATGTAAGATATGGTGTTAAGTTTACATTAAATTGGACTGTTAGTTCCTTGACTATGAAGCAAGACTCCCAATCTATCATACAATTACAAATAGCATTTATGACAAGTTTTACAGACCAAAAATGAGGATAACCTTTAATTTTATATATAATTTGCCTATAATTTAAACATGTTAAACAACATCACATTTTTAAAGATAAAAAAAAACTACCCTATTCAACATGTTCAACTTAATGAATTGTCTGGTCAAATAATTCCACTGTTACTAAAATATAAATCATTCAAAACACACAACCAGTGACTATAATATTTGATTGAGACACGAAAAAAACAACAACAAAT
Source organism: Modiolus philippinarum (assembly GCA_002080025.1). Lineage (NCBI taxonomy): Eukaryota > Metazoa > Mollusca > Bivalvia > Mytilida > Modiolidae > Modiolus > Modiolus philippinarum. The sequence continues at coordinate 96,470 of MJUU01072676.1, forward strand.
ACAATGAAATAATTCGAGTCATTCTAAGGCACACAAAATATTCAGGCCAATACAAGAACTACATAAAACTTAGGTAAAGATCGCCCCGTTATGGCACACTGGCACAACAACCCATTTTTGCCTGGACATGCTGGATGTTGACCTACCATATGAAAGTCATTGAAAGACAAGATGATGATAAATCCTACCATATATAAGGACTAAGACCTGAACTTGTCTGTAAAAGTTGATCAATCTGAAAATACATTTTATAGGTCAAAGTGCATGTGACCTAATTTAGCCTGGATGCTGACCTACCATTTGAGATGCATGCATATGCAATTGCAAGGCTTCATGATCCTAACATAAACATTAACTTGGATATAAATTTTAATGTAGCCAAAGCCGAAAATATAGGTCAAAGAGACTTAATTTTCTAGAAGGCTGTCAGTCAACCCAAGATGAACCTGCCCGCAAAGTTTGTTGACCCTACCATGAACATGTGTATCAGTTGTAGTGATGCACAGCCAACTGCAGATGTGGACAAAGATGCCAGGGGTACTCCAATAGTCCTCCTCATTTTTGAATGTCTTTGTCCATTTATCAAAAATATCTTTTCTGATGATGATGCAACAGTATACAATGAATAATTTTTAGAGAATAGTCTAAATTGAAAGTCTTGTTTATGTTTTAACAATATCTTATAATGTGCACATGGTACAGTACAGAAAGAGACGTACCATAACAAATCACTTGGAGAGACATAAATTTTAATCCTTTAGACATAAAATCACAGACATAACATCACTGTGATAGACCTAAAAAGCCATAAAACAGAGTGGGGAGGATTAAATTTTATTACCCAATTTANATATTCCATAGCTTTTTAGTGTTTGCTATAAGGATGAATCTACCCAGGAGAAATGACAATAATGATAAATTGATTCAATTCCTTAATTTCTTTCAGTTTACATATAACATGAGTAATATATCTGTTTTGTCAAGACCCAGTTGTATTCTGGTTGTCTTTTACGTCTACATGTACATGATGTATATGTATTTGCTTGAAAGTAACTTGCCTTTCTTACTCTTTATAAATGTGTCGTAAAAGAACAGAAGTAAAATATAAAACTGACCCAGATTTATTACTTTTTGTTTGCTTGTTTGTTTTTTTATAATAAAAATGTGACATTCAAGTAAACATTTTTGTTTAACTAGACAATATTTTGCCAACAAAAGTACTAGAGTATATACTTAGGGTCTGTGAACTTTTTACTTACTGAATATAAAAATAAAATCCAATGAAGTTGTGTATTTATTTCCTTTGATGATACAATATATAGTGAAACTGCAGATACTAACGTTATTTCTGCCAATGACCATTTTCACAACTCATAATTTCTCTTCTGAACAAAAGATCAAGAAACTAGAACAACACAAATAGAACTGTCATATGACTCATTGACTGTCAGCTAGCAATAATATCAATATACTGTAATTATCTTTTAAATAACAAATTCGCTAAACCTAAGGCAGTAAAAAGCATTACTGTCTATGCTAGTACGAAGCCATTTGCCACATCATTGTGTTGGGGTTGGGGGTGTCAAGATGTTAGTACAAGTGTGCAGACCATAAATTTTCTATCAAACAGTGATTCATATTCATATCTTTAAACAAGGAGAAAACAAACCCCTTTCATATCTTTTATTTCTCAGGGACCCAGTCCCAAAACGGCAACAGTACACTGGCTTGATATACATAACATTCTAGTACATTATTATTTAAATTTAGGGGACTCATTACTATCAGATCCATAGGGTGCAATATTTTTCACATTTACCTACATGGCAAGGTTGGGTTAAGATTCTGATTAAATTAGGGAAAGGTTAGAGAAAGTTTAGTAGCACTTTGTTAGTTTTCAGTTAGGAATTTGGTTAGGTTAACCAATGTATCTAGAACAGGGTACGCTAAAGTAAAATCAGGCTGTATATAGATATATGTCTGTATATTTTGAATGTACCAGATGCATTCCATTACATCATTTGTTCCTTGCATAAAGAGACCATTGTCATTGATACTTTTGATATCACTGATATCAATTACTGAAAGGATTTCTAGTTGTACATAATGTTGATCGTAAAAGGTTGTGAAACTTATATCAGTCATGGCTGACTCGGTATGAATGCAAGTCCGCCATCTTTAATTTCTGAATTTCAAGAATAAAGTTACAACTTTCTTACCTCATATTCAGGTCTTCCGTGCGGTTTCCTGTTTTTGGGAGCTGAAAAGGGAAAGGAATCGTCAAAATTTAAAACAGTTTTCACAAACAACTTTATTCACTTTATTAGGGTTGATTACACCGTACGTTTTTCAAAACACAAAAGAATCGCAAAGAAACATTGTTTACCAAAGTTTGATCATCAAAATCATGTGAAGTATAAAAAATTTACAAGGGACATCTTGAAGATATGAAAGAAATATTACTAAAAAATTATAAAATTACCTTTATTTTGTAATATTCAACATTTTACAACACAAATACATCAAATATTTAGACCATAGTGACGAGCCCCTGAGAAATGACCAGATTGACACGAACACCTCCCTATAATTTCACTGCATACGTGATTACAAATCAATTTCAGAATAAAACAATCATAAAGTTTAAAAAACAAACCTTTAAAGATATCCTCTGTCATAGTTTTTCCAGTTTTAATCTCGTAATAAAGCGGTATTCCAGAAATATAATGTTTGAATCTTGTCGGCAGACATGCAAACGGTTCCTTCCTGTGGAAATGCGATACTATGCGCCGCAACCTTTGCGCAGGTCGTAACCTGTAAAATTTACATATACGTCATTCCGGTTTCTAAATTTAGATCAGTGGTAATGAAAGTTCAAGGACATTTACAGTTTTTTTGGCGGGAAGTTTAAATTGGTTGACTGTAAAAGAAAGGATTTAAAAAAAAAGACTTTTGTGTTATATTATTAACTCCTATATTGTGTTTCATTTATACATTCTTCTTTTAGTATTTGATTGGAGCACAATTTTCAATCAATAAAAGGTTAAAACAAATTGCCTTCTGATTCTATTGTTTTTCTGTGTCTCCATTCATTCAAATGAATTTGCAGATTAGCAAAAAAAAGCTTTAAGAACTGAGTGCAGCTTTGCACAGGTGATATACAGTGTTGGTGGCTCAGTAAATGAAATCAATATAATAATATTCCACCACTGGATTAAAAAAAAATGTTGACAAAAGCAGAGGGCTCTGCACCTAAATTTACAACTTCCACTCCATGCAGAATGTGCAGAATGATTTCTGCATTAAAACAAAGTCAACTGCAACATATATACATTGTACTTTATACACATATCAAGAAAAAAACACTATCTTAAATACTACGGTTTGTAACAAAGTACAGAAGTTATTTATTTTCTACAGATGTTCTATTTTGACAACTTCAGGACTTATAATACCCCTCTTAAGTTGCTGTCATGTCTACAATACAAAATTAATGCTAAAAATTGTGATATACACTAAAAATTAATGTTTAGTAGACATTTGTACTAAGCTCCATTAGATCTATTCATATATAGAATATAAATCCTCTTGCAATTGTAATTAATGAGCTTAAAGCAAAATCTACATTTTGACCTTTTGACCTCTTTCACCTTTACAATTTGACCTGACCATAATGAAATTTGCATAATGGTGTTCAGCTTTATATGATCAAAATACAGGCCAAATATACTTGGTGATGTTAAAGTTTTTGCTAAACTTTTCAAATTTGTGCTCAGTGACCTTGACCTTTGACCTGATCAAATTTTTTTAAGTGAATTTGTACTAAGCTCTACTATATGAAGCCTCTAGTAATTATAGTTGACGAGCTATCACAAAATCTAGATTGTCACCTTGACCTTGACCTGACCTAAGTGAAATTTACACAATGCTGTTTAGCTTCACATGACCAATAATCAGGCCAAATATGAAGGTCCTATCACATCTGGTTGAAAAGATATAGACAATGTTAAAGTTCAAATTTGCAGTCAGTGACCTTGAACTTTGACCAGCTCCATTAGATCTATTCACATATAGAATATCAAGCAAGGGCAATTGCAATTAACAAGCTATAGCAAATAGATTTTGACCTTTTGACCTTTGACCTGACCTTAAGTGAAATTTGCATAGTGGTGTTCAGCTTTACATGATCAATACACATACCAAATATGAAAGGCCTGTTACATCTAGTTCAAAAGGTATGAGCCAGGTTAAAGTAAAGTACAGACATACAGACAGGGACAAATAATATGCTCCTGATCTTAAGAACTGGGGGCATAAAAATCCATATTACACCCAGTCTAATACGGAATCATGTAATATGGAATTCATATAGGGTCTGTAAGTCTCGTCATGTGACTCACGAGAATCCACGATAAACAGGTAATTCAAAAACTGTTCCCGCCAAAAAATGACGTCTGAGCATTATGACGTTCAAATTTTTGTTTGAAACGTCATATATCTGTGTTTAAAATGTAACATCCGGGTACAATTTTTGATCCCGGAAGTTCCAAAATTATAGGAGACTTACAGGCCCTATTGCACATCCTGAAGATTCTTTCTTCATGACACATGCAAAATGACATAATTTATCTCATGCAAGTATATGATTACATGTCATAAGACCAAGGTTAAAAAGTGTATTCAACATATTCCTGCAATTGTCAGAGGGCAGGCTTACTATCTCTATACTGTATCTTCATGGGGTATAACATGGTGTAATTGATTTTTATCTATAACTTTGTGTGATTGCGCATGTTGTCAAACAGTTTTTATACGACCACAAAAAATTTGCGGTCGTATAATGGTATGCCGTTGACGTTGTCGGCATCGGCCGCATCTGTGGACGGATCTTTATGAAATTTTAGTATGATGTATCTTGGCACACGGGTAAACAGAGGTTTTAATTTCGAGTTGGTGGCCCCGTCCTTTTCAGAAAAAGGGGCCAAAAAGGGGTAAAATTGGGTGTTTTTGCATATTTGACTGTAGAATCTTTAATATTTATTGGATTTTGATGGAGTTTAATTCAGTGTGCTCCTGAGGAAATTTCCAATCAATGTATGTTAACGGATTTCATGTAGCATGTACCGCTCACGAGATAAATGGGGCCCAACAGGGGCAAATCTCAAAAAAAAAAAAAAAATTATCTTAAGTCCAATTTTGATGCAGTTTTTTTTCAATGGATTCCTTGCAAAAAATTAATATTGCACTCAGCTATTAGATTTTTGGTAACTCATTTCCTTTCCCAGCTATAAGGGGCTGAACGGGGCCAAGATTGCGAATTTTGCAGATTATTTGAAATTTTTATTTTTCATCGGATTTCGATGGGATTTTTTTCTTTGGATTCCTCTTGATATAAGCTTTCAGTAGTATGTCAACAGATTTTGCCTAGCCCTTCCCATGTCTGAGGTACAAGGGGTCAAAGGGGCCAATATTGCAATTTTTCTAAATATGTCAAATCTTTATTTTTCATTGGATTTCGATGGGCTTTTTTTCTTTGGATTCCTCTTGATCTAAGCTTTCTGTAGTATGTCAACGGATTTGGTCTAGCACTTACAGTTTCTGAGCTACAAGGGGTCAAAGGGACCAAAATTGCAATTTTTCTAAATATGTCAAATCTTTATTTTCACCAGATTTCGATTGAATTTTTTGAAATATGTGAAATCTTCATTTTTCATCAGATTTTGATGGGATTTTTATCTTTGGATTTCTCTTGATGTAAGCTTTTAGTTTGTAGTAACATAGTTTGCGTAGCTCTTACCGTTTTTATCAATAAGTGATCAAAAGGGTTAATTTTTTCCCCGAGTTTGTGTCCACCTAATAACAAATAAAGGGATATGGAGTAAATGTACATGGGACAAAATCCCTAAAAATACGTGATAAGATTAAGCAAATGGAACAAGGCTTTGATTGTTGTTCTTCAACTTGAAGTCACCATGAGGCCTTCAACAAAGAGCAAACGCTCTTACCTCATAGTAAGTTCAAGACGGCCCTTAGCACCGGTTTAAGCGGAATTCACTTGCTGAATGTCGAACAACGCCACATCCATCCACTGTCATCTATTGCCTGACAAAGGGACCAAATGCAATAGACAACACAACATATAAACGATCACAGGGCACTCATCGAGTTGTTTGTAAGAAAACTTGGCAATCAAAATCGGGAGATGTGGGCAATATATATACAGACGGCCAGAAAAATAGTTTATTTTTTTACAAAACGTTGAATTTTGATAGTGCATTCATATGAGAAATTCTCACATGAACAAGTACACCATAACTGACAATATACAGAGCATACACCTCAAGCACAGGGATTTTTTTTACAGACTCCACACTGCACGAGAGACAAACTCCACGGTAAATAAACAAATAAAGGGATATGGAGTAAATGTAATAACTGTTTCAAGCTCCTTTTTGTGTCCATCTAATTATTGTGTCAGGCTCTTTACTGTGTCCACATTCACCTTAAACTACACTTGCTGAAATATGAGTGGTCCACATGCTGTGGTCCTATCATGCTGCGCTCGGCGTAGCCCTTTATTGTCTAATGTTAATAACATATCCTGTGAGATGTTAAACTTAAGTCCTATGACAAGGCCTTTGGAGTGTTTTGTTTATCCTTTTATGATAGAAGGTAGAAGATAGAAGGTGCCTAGTTTGTGCATCCAAAATAAAGGGTGCATAGATTGTTCTTCAACTCTTAGTGGGTCCATCCTCTTATATGATTAATGGTTTGTCCATCAACATAAAGGGTGCATGGCTGGTGTAACTCCTCTTCCAGTATCTATGCTACAAAATTTTTATTATGAGGATAATTTGTTCATATATCCAATTTTGCATGTGGAAAGGATTGCTATTCATAAATTGCTGCCGAAAATAGATAACTGAATTTTTTCCAGTGAATTCGTCCAAAAGTTTAAGCTACATGATTTGATTGCTAAGCTCTTCATATCACTAATTTGTTCAGTATGAACACACACTTGCACACACTATTTGTCTAATGGCATGCTCTAATCTGTTTTTTATTATGTTGTGTAATGTTTAACTGATTTTATTACAAGCTTCTTTGTTGCAATATAAAACAGTTTACACCAGTATGGAACACAATTTGTGGTCACCTTTCCAAGGTCAGGAAACTTTAATAACTCATTTATAATCACTGGCAGATCTGGGGATGGGGGTTGGGACGGGGTTTGAAAAAATTGGATTCCGGGCCCCTCTTACAGAAAAATTATGGGTTGGGCCCCCTTAGCAGAAAGTCTGGATCCGCCACTGATTATGGTAGCTGTTTACATTTGAAATACTATATTCCTGGTATTAAGCGCCCCCACCCTTAATTTCCTTTGAAATCCTTAAGCCCCCTCAAAATTCCAACTAGAAACCATAATTTCTGTATTTATTTCATACATTTTCCGTCATTTCATTTGTTTTTCATCAATTGTGCTTGCATATGCATTCAAGTTTCAGGTTGTAAACAATTGAGTTATCATGTTTTTAGTTGGCATTTCGTAACAAACAACTGATTAGCCCTATTCTTTTCTTCTGTTTGTCAAAGATTTGGATTACATTGATTACATTGTGCACTTAGGAAAGATCGAAGAATTTCGTTACAAGAGCATTGTTTTGAAACACGGTTTTTTGTCCTACTTAATAAGCACTCCCCTTTTCAAACTTTCTAGGCGCCTCGAACTCTAAATATGAGGAATACGGTAAGTGTTGACAACGGTGTACTTGTATTGATTGAAAATTACTTATAAATTTCAGTTTTGAGGGTTTCAACAAGCTCCCAATTTGTTGTAGGTTTCTGTCTTTCTCCTTTTTCACATTCATATTAGTTTTAACTAATTCTTGTAGTTGACTTAAATGTTTTTTTAATGTCCTAAACAACTAAGTCAATCTATCCATTGAATGGGATACAGTCTCATCATAGTTTAGCCTTTCTACCAATGGAATTTTTCAGAACAATGATTTCTGCATTCTATTACAAATTCTATCAATACACAGAATTTAGGTAAACTCAGATTGAACCCCCCTCAACCCCCCATCCCCCACCACCACCCCACTTCTTTTTTATTGTTGCAATAATTAAGGTACATCCGATGAGAGATGCTTAAATACAACAGATCAAGTAGTGTTCAAATACTGCATCTCTTTCATCTGAAAGATGAAAAAATCTTGCCAGGAACTACATTGAAAAACTTGTCTCAATCTTGACTTGATGAAATCTTACGGAGTTCACCTACAATCCGAAGCCACTGTTAGAAAATTTCAGCATCAAAAAGGTTTCCCTTTGGTGTTTCATTTTTAAGGCACTAACAAATTCTGACTTTTCAAAACACTTTTAAACCGAGAACAAGCTTCGGCTTCATCCATATTTTGTTTACGTTGCTAGATGACGTCATAAAAACAGGGCAGATAACAGTTATCTGCCCCGGACACGGATATTGATCATACTTTCATCCGATTATTACATATGCAAAATGGTACAATTTGTGTATAAATATGTGATAAAACTAAAAAACCCTGGTTTTTTTGGTATTTCTTTATTCAATATCATAGGCTCAATAAGAATATGTAAGATTTTTTGTAAATAAAATTTCTTTGTTCTTCTTAACAATTACGTACATTCACAAAAACAAATAGCTACTACACTGAATACACATCATGATATGTCAATATCAATTGGATATTGGTCACACACTATTAGATGGGGAAAGGCAATGATAAGCTTACTGAACATGTTATATTAGTATCATGTGACACTGAGATTGCAATTCAAAAACGTTTCCCGCTAAAATAAATGATGCTAATTTATTGTTTAAAAAGTCTTATTTTTTAGTCTATAGACCTGTTCATGGTTATTGGAGCCATAATGTATAGTTGGCAAATTTTCAGAAAAGAAGAAAAAATGGTTAGAAAAATGTAAGAAACAGTCCTGCACATTCATACCATTTTTTTCCTCTTTCCAGAAAATCTGCCCCTATCCAACATGGCTGCAACAACTGTGAAATGGTCTTATGAGACTTAACATTCCCTATTTGCAACAACATTTAAACTGAAAATTTGAAATATAAAAGCAGAACCCTGTTTTTTGAAGAAAATGAAAAATAAATGGACCTCTAAATAATACTACATATAAGATGTAATTCTTGTCAATACACAAACAATTAGACAATTTTATCATTTTTAATTTCAAATGTAAAAATTTTAGTTTTTAGCAGTTAAACTTTTTGGTTACTGAACGAGAGAGAAAAAAAACATACAAAAAAACCCCTATTTATTAAACTTCCAGATCATCAGATTTCTTTTCCGATTGATATGCAGTATTTTTGTAGAGAGCACTACATAAAGTTTTAATTTTATGATCCAGTATTGGGCCATGTGATTCTATCAAATAATTCTTTCGAGAAAAATAATGAGAAAACATGTAAATAATTGCAAATACACATTAACTCAATAACAGAATACTTTCCCTTTTGTTTGAAATTGGAATGTTTACAATATAGAAAATAAACATAGAATTTTCTTTCATTCCACTTTTACACGATGTCTTGCATTACATAATACTGAAAATCTAAATTGTCTCAATTAAAAACTTCCAAATACATTGAATGTGCACACAAAAATTGTGTGTATTAAAAATAGTTTGAAAGTTAAGATTCCTATTAAGGCCAATCAATGTAATTTTTAGTTTTTTTTGGATTTATGAATAGGGAGAAGGGAGTATGTCCCATGGTTTCATTAAATTGATTTGATCATTTCCGAATTGACAGAGCACTGAGTATAGTAAGAATTTTACCCCAAATTTTTTCATTGTATAATTGGAAACAGTGTGGGCAGATGGGGTGGGGGTGATGGCCTTCTATTTTCTTAAAAAAAATATCATTAATTGTGAAAAATGCTGTAAATTTTGAAGAAAATGACAAAAATCAAGATAAATTCTTTGAAAGGGGCTCAAAAATCAGGACAGCAGGGGATAAGAATCTAGCATATTCTTTTATTATGGCCTGTATAAGTAATTTTTATTTAATTAGCTATGTAGAGTTTTTATACAGTCTGACTACTACATGGATAATTTTCGTTGACAATTTAAGCTTTTAGAACAATGTGGCAAAATTTTCAAGGATGAAAATCTGCCCATTAGGATTTAGAATAAACAATGGGGCCTAAGTGCAACATAAGAAATTCCTGATTTATGTCAATTTCTATAGATGCGACTCGATTAAATGCCTTATTTATGTAAATGTGCACTTTATTGTAGTCAATTTGTTATTGACTTAAATAAAGCACTAAATAGAGTTGCATCTGTAGAAATTAAATGCAGTTGACAACAATAAGAAATTTTTCATGTCACACTTCGACTCCAGCTAAATATATCAAATCCGCAGGAATTAAAAATCAACAGATTCACCCTAAGGATTGTTTTTTTTTTTAATTAGCCTTTTTTACAAATTAAATTTTTACTTCAGGAATTAAATGCTTGCCAGAACTGATTTCTGTTTTAATGTTCAGGTACCTTTGTTTTGTTTATATTAAGTCAATTTGATTCAAATTTTTTTTTAAATTTGAAAATCGGCACTCATGTGATACAATAGCATATCAATACAAATTGCATTCAAAATAAAAATGCTCTCAAAAAAATTAAAACTTTGAATAAATACATAGTCATCTTTACAGTTCTTAGCACTAGCCTAGGTATTTTAAATATACGGCATACCGAAAATAACAACAGATTACAGAAAAATTATACCCGCACATTTTGTTTAAAGCTGTAAAGCAAAAATATCTGCGAAGTCTAGGGTTTCATAATTAACATAAATTAAATAGTGTTAATTAAAAATATCATTCTTCTTTTTTTCAGCAAAATCATGCAGCTAATAACACCTTGAATTCAATTATCTTTGATATTCTAATCCCTCTGACAAATTAATTTTACATCATTGATTATAAGTATTTACAACAGCATGATAGGATTCTAATGCACAATTTTTTTTTATCTATATGGTGTATCATTGAGAAATTATATTTATAAATCTGTATAGATAGAGAGCTCTGTAATTAATATTCTTGATATTTGGGTAAGGGCTATTCCAGAAAAATTTATTACCCAGGGGGGAACGCCAGTTTTACCTATTTCTCTTGGTCCTGGGGGTCAGCCTAATGTTGACTAATGGTAGAAATAATATTTTTTCTATTGGTGGTGGGGTCTAAAATATATGGTGTTCCCCCCCCCCACCTGGATGGTACATTTAAATGGAATAGCCTTGTTTCCATTGGTTTATTCACATTTTAACTTTTTTGGGCCATTTAGAGCTTGCTATATGGTGCGAGGTTTCTAACTGTGTTGAAGACTGTACAATGACCCTAGATGCTCTGTTTTTGATTGTTTTTACTTGGAGATGGGATGTTATCTCCTTGACATTTACCCCATATTTTTTTCTTTTGCATAGTTATTTTTCACAGTCAGATCAATTGTAGAATACTTCTCATTTTATTCTTATAATAATTATAACCCTCATTTTATCCATTAACTTATCTTTATACATTTCATACTTTTTTTCTATATACATGTATAAATTTTACTATAATAAAGAGCTATTTCTATATGATGGTTCAATTGATCAGAAAAATAATATATCTCAATGAATAATACAATAATTTCTCTACAGCAAGTCTGTGTAATACTGACATTGTTGGTCATATTTCAAAAATGGATTTTAGGAATATTTCCAGATCTATCATTGCTTCTTTATACAATAAACCTTTGATTGAATGCCAATTCCAACAACTGAATGTTTATGGTCCCCATTTACAACAATATCCCCCATTTTACGTCTAGGCAACAATTGTGTATTATTGACCCATGAACTCAGTAATGTCCTCAGAGCCAATAAATAAATGTATAATATCCAAAATATTTGTCAAAAAAGATTGCTTGCGGAAACAATTTCTATTCAGTGGAATAAAACTAATTATTACTTTGTATCGTAGGAGTTTTTAGCGAAATTGAATTTTGGTTTGCATGTTTACTTTTCTGAGTCTTAGATGTTCTTTCCGGAAAAATACCAAATAGAAATACACTTGTACTGGTAATACATTTGCTTAAGACCACAACATAGTCACATGTCGATCCTTTATTCTTTGTTTGCAATATCTAATGGAGAGAGATCTAGTGATATAAATTTTTTGATCTTTCAAAAATGAGTTAGTAAGCCTGAAAATTTGGAAAAGGGAGATAATTTTATCAATGAAATTGTTGTGGAAGTTTATAAGTTGTAATAATTCAATGAATTATGACAAACTATTCAGAAGAGCTGAAGTGGAAGGCAGTATATAATTACAATCTTTTAATTCAAATAAGAAAGACGAAGAAAAAAAAAGAAGATTTTCATAATGTCAAAATAATAATATCATGTTTTAAACAACATATTTTCTGTTGATCTTTCATGATAAAACACTCATACCATTTTTATATCCTTCTGATTCAATTCAAATATAACCCTAGACTTAATAGACATTTAAATAAAGCCTTGTTAGCTATCTGTAAGTAAAAGGGAGGTAATCCCTTCAGATCACAGTCAAATAACATAAAATACTTTCTAAAACAGACAGTACCTGTCCTGTAAATAAGTACGATAACATAAAATTTACATCAGTTCTATACAGATAACACAGTGTTATTTACATAAATACAAAGTCATTACAAAATTTACATCGACCACACTCTTGCGTTCATTACTTTTGAAACTTCAATGAAACTGATTATAAATATTTTTGTTCTTTAATGAAAATGCTACACGATTTCTTAAAAAGAGCTGTATTTGAGGATCAGAAAATTACAGGCCATCTTTGTTATTTTACCATCTTTTCTTTTAAAATGTCACCTATTTTGCTACCATAGATTTGTTCATCCCATTTTTAATTTCTCATTTCCTTCTACAGTACAATTTCTTCAACATAAAATCTTACCCCTATATCAGGAGAATACTGGCAAAAACTTATTATTATACAAACTGAAATGAAAGATTAAAAATAAGTTGGTAGCTAAAACCATGTACATGTACTTAACTCAAATTTAATTTCCAATAAGACCACTTTTTTATAAACTACAAGGTTAATTTTTTCAAGAGTCAACAGTCTGTTACGGTAGAGTCTTTGTGAAAAACTAATTGAACTGTAAATTGTAAAACTTATGTCTTTGGAGGGATATATTGTACAGTATATTTATATCTTCTTTATGTTTCTGATCATAAGTTAAATCTACTAGTGATATTTGTTCAATACATGCAGGGATGGACAATAAACAAAGAATAACAAACAAATGCCCTTCAACAAAGATACAAATACAGAAACATTAACAAAACAAAGAAAACATTGACCCGACATTTAATTTTGTGTAGTAAGCACCATAAGATATTGCTGACATATTCAAATAGGCAATTATAGGACATTTTTATTAAAAATGTATTTAGTCCTGACACAGAAACTATGCTTCTGAGCTACTTTTACTATCAATGATTTGAATTAAATTGAAGTGAAATTGAAACATGAAAAAGATTCCTTTTGTTCTTTGAGAGCAACATTTTCTACAAGTTAATATAAATATTTAATATGTAGTGAATTTTTTCCTTATGTTTTGTGACAAAGGTGAAATATTCTAGAAACAATTGTTTTTGTTTCAGTTTTGAAGCATTCAAAACACTAAAGACCAGAGGTAGCTACTGTCTATCAATGTCTTATCTAAGGCCACACAAAGTTAATTAATTGGTTCTCAGGCAATTTCTTATTGAAACTAATGAGGGAGGGAGGTGATTTTTTAAAATCTTTTTATTTGCCAAAAAATAGTTGAGGCAGCTTTTTACATTGCAAAAACCCCCAATATAGTGAGGGAGGTGATTTTTTTATTTTTATTTTATGGAAATGGCAAAAAAAGGGTCAATGATGGGATTTTTTTTCAAGCCTCCAATTAGATGATGGAGGTCCTGGGAACCAATAAATTATTCTTTTCATGGCCTAAAATATATCAGAAAACATTTTATATGATCTCAGGATTAGAGTGTACTCATTAACATTCAAATATGATCTCATTATTAGAATATACTCAATATCATTCATAGTAATTACATGCTGATAATCTTGGCAAAAGACTGGTGTAAGTCAAAAATAAAAAAAATATTGTGAACTTTTTTTTGATATCATAGGCAAACCAATTGTTTGAAATATTAGAATAATTATGTGAATAAGTCCTGTCACTTGGAACTGATAAGAAAGAAATTTGAACCAATTTCTTTTCAGAGTATGTCAAATTCAATTTTTTTCTCTATTTCTCTCACACACCATATAAATATTTTTTTTTATTTAAAATTTATAAATTTACTTTATTTCCTTTGCTTTTTACAATTTGCTTTCTCTGCAACATATCCAATCACAATTCTTATAAAAAACTGGCAATACAAATATCCCATACATTTGATTCATAAAAAATATCACAATACTTATATAATACATAAACGTATACCTCATAATCAAACCTAAACATATATCGCTTAGTCTTTATCATAAAACTTTGTTCTAGTAAAAATTACTGGCAGATACAAATCATAGCATCCATTTAGTACCAACAAACAAAATACATTTTATTGTCAAGTTACTACTGATATGGTACATCGTATATAACAAACACTTGCCCTTCATAAAGCTAACAAATAAACAATACACATACTAGATTCTTAATAATAGAATTTATAATTTACATTTCCATATATCTTCTCATTTGTACATATCTAACAAAAAAATCTTAAATGCATTTTTTTTACATGCAAAGCATATATACAGAACCAATTACACGTAGCAGTAGAATAAATTATATACTGATTACTAAGATCTATGAAAATAACTTAACCGATGTTCCCGCTTTAGTTTGATCATCTGCATCAGATATTTATTCCGAAAAGTCTTTTTAGAGAGCTTTTTCCATCTCTTTTTACTCTGTGCTTCTGTAAAAAGAGTAGAGGGTGGAACTTATATCTGCCACGTAGCCACTCCCCTTCAGCTCTGATTGAAAGTCAAGTAATTTTCATACACAAATACTCAAATAACTAAATTATATGTATATTACACTATGCCCTGCATGAAACTTGTGTCTAAGTTTTGGATTAATGTTCGAATGAATCCCATTTCTTTACGAGTGTTCTCAAATATTACTTGTGGTTCTGAACTTTCACATCGTAAACAATTAGGTGCCATAACCATGGCTAAATTATTAACGTCCATTTTCGTTACTTTTGAATTGTCTTCAGCAGCAAATACCTAAAAGAAAAACATTCACAGTTAATAAATTTAAACATCATTAAAAACAATAAAAAAAAAATAAAGGGCTAAGCAGAGCACAGCATGATCGACCGCAGCATGTCGTCCACTGAAATTTGAAAAAGTGTAATTTAAAGTGAGTATGGACATAGGAAAGAGCTTGACACAATAATTAGATGGACTCAATAAGGAGATTGACCCAGTAATTAGCTGGACATAAACTAGGGAAAATAAAAATTAGCCCTTATGACTCCTTATGATTCCTCTTTGACCCTTTATAGCTTGGAAACGTTAAAAAAGTTATTGTCAAACAGGAAGTGGATGAGTTACTGACTCTAAAAAGGGAGACATGATAAAACTCATCATGCTAAAGCTTCAGACCAAATATCAAATGATTACTACATACACAAGCTGAGAAATCCTTGACAAAAAATTTCAATATATGGCTAAAGGGAAAAAAATCAAAGTTATCGTCAAACAGGAAGTAGATGAGTCACGGACTTGAAATAGGGAGACACGATACAACTCATCATACTAAAGCTTCAGACCAAATATCAAATGATTACTACATACACAAGCTGAGAAATCCTTGACGAAAAATTTCAATATATAGCTATAAAGGGAAAAAATCTAAGTTATCGTCAAACAGGTAGTAGATAAGTCACGGACTTGAAATGGGGAGACACAATACAACTCATCATACTTAAGCTTCAGACCAAATATCAAATCATTACTACATACACAAGCTGAGAAATCCTTGACGAAAGATGTTCCGGACGGACGGACGGACGGACAGACGGACGGACGGACAAGGGTAAAACAGTATACCCCCCTCTCCTACGGAGCGGGGGTATAAAAATCCCATCAAAATGCGATGAAAAATAAAAATTTTAGGTTATCTGTAAATTTACAGTTTTGGCCCCTGTGAACCCTTATAGCACGGAAATGGTAAGAGCTACGCCAAATCCATTGACAAAACAACTGATAGCTTACGTCAAGAGGAATCCAAAGAAAAAAATCCCATCGAAATCCGATGAAAAATAAAAATGTTAGGTTATCTGTAAATTTACGATTTTGGCCCCCTTCGGCCCCTCAAAGCTCGGAAACGGTAAGAGCTACGCCATATCCGTTTTGCATACTACTCAAAGCTTACATCAAGAGGAATCCAAAGAAAAAATCCAATCGCAATCCAATGAAAAATAAAAATTTTAGGTAATCTGTAAATTTACAAGTTTGGCCCCCTTCGGCTCCTCAAAGCAGGGTAAGGAAACAAGTTACCAAAAATCTAATAGTAGAGCGCTATGATAATTTTTCATAAGGAATCCTTTGGAAAAAATTGCATCTAAATTGGACTAAAAATAAAAAAAATGAAATTTTTGAAATTCGCCCCTTTTGGGCCCCATTTATCTCGTGAACAGTACAAGCCACGTGAAATCTGTTGGCATACTATAGATTGGAAATTTTCTAAGGAGTTTACTGAAAGAAACCCCATCAAAATCCGATAAATAATAAAGATTCTATAATCAAATATGTGAAAACAACCAATTGAACCCCTTTTGGCCCCTTTTTCATAAAATTGTAGCCTGGGCTAAAGCATGTGCCAAAAAACATCATACTAAAATTTGAAAATGATCTGTTCACTGGAACCAAAGTTATGCTGTCCACAGACACAAAAAATACCCAATTTTGCCCCTTTTTCTGAAAAGGGTGGGGCCACAAACCCGAAATTAAAACCCGGGATTGCCCTTATGCAAAGAAACCACATACTGAAATTTTAAGATGATCCGTCCACTAGAAACAAAGTTATGCTGGCCACAGACGCCGACGCTGAAGCCGACGCAGGCGATGACGACTGCGCCATACCATAATACGACTGCAAAATTTTTGCGGTCGTATAAAAACAAACAAACAAAAACATAACAAAACCCCCATAAAACTAGGAATTTGAGCGAGTTGATTTGTTTGTTTGTGATGGTAAACGTAGCACAGTTTGCATGATGGAAAGTATTGGAATTTGAAGTTCAAATGAATTGTCACTTGCACAGATTCTACTGCATGTTAAGAATATTTTAATGTAAATTAAATTTCATCTTAAAAATTCCAAAATAACCTCAAAATTATTTATCATACCAAAGTGAGAATGGATCTGCCTTTTCATCTCAAATTTAAATTTGTCGATTTGCATACCTTTTACCTTTGGTTAATTCTAATTTTTTGTTTGCTTTGTAAAATCAAGTGTCTGTGATCATTTAAGACTAAACTCTCTAAGGCTTTAAATTGTTCATCTTTCAGTATCAGTATTTGCATATTTGTGAAGCCACCTGGTGGCTTTAATCTTTTCTTTGTTCTTGACTTGTCCTATCCAAAGCTAAATGTACTGAAGTCTTGTTGAAAGGTTTGTTCCTTTGGGAAGGGTCCTTGCTTGTCATATGATACTTTATTACACGTACCTTGTCTTTGTTGAGAGGGTAGTTTCTCTGGAAAAACAGCCTAGCGATTTAGGTACCTATAAAATTCTTTGTGTCTAGGTTTTGTTGAGACAGTAGTCTTGTATGAGAAAAGTATAGCAAAATCAGGAATGATGGTATATCACTTTCTATCTGGCCTTTGTTGCCAGCAGTCTATCAAAGAAGGGGTCTTACAAGACAGGAACAAGAAACTTCTGTATTCCTTCACTTTAATATCCCTTCATGTCAAAAAGATTTTTCTTACCTGTAAAAATCGTATAAGGTATGCTAGCACTAATCTATTGATATCGGGGAGTTTATTTACAACTTCTATAGCTTCTTCAGAGTTCTGATAATTTTCTATACATTCGTCGTAAAATTCTGCTGGAATAAGGGGTTCTTGAAGTTCTCTGTACCAGAGTTTTAATAACGATGCTGGAATGTGTGGATCAGGGCAGTCTGTCGGTATTATCCACTGGTCACATTTTATCTTCAAGGCATTGACCTCGTCAATATCACCAGGAACCCTATACAAGAAATGGAATGTTATAAATAAATGATGAGAGTAATACATATTGCATTATAGTTTGCAGACACTTTGGAGTTGCTTTCAAAAATGTAGAACACAAAAGCTGAACAGCATATTTTGTTCAAATAGCATCTTTTTTTTTTCAGTCAAACCATTAGTAATCTCAGAAAGGTGAAAGGATGTTAAGAAGTATCTAAAGGCTTTTTAAAGGCCACCTTTAAAAAAATTCAGATGAAACTAAATGGCCATTCAGACACATCATAATTGTATGTCGACTTAAAACACAGTAATGTGTTCAAATGTACACAATATCATCTAGAAACACAACATAAGGATTCAGTTATAATGGTGTGCTATTCATACCTGCCAACTGACCCGGATTCGTCGGGTTACACCCGTAATTTTGACCCTTCACCCGCATTTCTAATGACACCCGCTGTGTCACGGAATTCGTTACGTTCACCCGGAATTATGCTATACCGGAATCGTGCCGTAAGCATTCGGAATCATAGGGAGTTTTCAATTATTTTGAAGCATTCTGAATCGATGTAAACAAAGACAGCGTGAACTCTTAGAAAACATTCAATTAACAATAATTTGGATGAGTTGTTTATTCAGTAAAGCTCGTAAATATGACATTTCATAAAAGGCCAGGTGGGGGAAATGTGACTCGATGATGTGGAAGTTCAAATCGGCAGCTTTATTTTGTACTGAAGTCTGAAAGATCAAAAAATTTGAAAGCAATGCCATTTCCACTGCACTTGAATAATTAATTTTCAGAGATTACCATTTGATTAAAATTAGTTTGGTCCTGTATATTATTCATCATTAAAGAAGTTTTTTTTTATTTATAAAAATAGTAAAACTAAAGTAGACACAACGAAATTTGCCGCGACTTTTCTCCAAATATCTTTTGAAGTAAATGTTAAAGGATGACATGGCATACACCAATGGAAAGCTAATTTTTTGCCGCTTCAGACCATGCATTACCATAATTTTACAACAAAGGGTTAAAAAGTTTCTCATTACCCTTCTATGTTATTTTGACAGAAAATTTGAGTCGAAAACAGAGGGAGTAATACCTGGTTAACTGAACACCTGTATTTATTGTTATAATGCCCTGGGGTCTATCGATTTACCGAAACACGAGGGTCGGGAGTTAATCTCGATTGCGAAGCAAAAAATTAATTATGTAATTACTTGACAAAGTGTCAACAAAAACTTTTTACCTGTAAACAAATTTATTTTAATAAAAATAAACGGTAACTGGATATTTTATTCTCAAATTTACCTAAACATTTTTATGTAAATTAGTAAACAAATAAAAATTCTGTTTGTTCATTGGCCACCCGAAAAAACAACAAACAAGTACCCTATATGCAAATAAGTAATCCATCGGCAATCCATTTGGTGTCTTTTCATTGGTTTGTTGGTTTGCGTAAATCATTCATCAATCACTCCCACATCGAATTTCTTTAAAATTTGAGCCGAATTAACATGAAGGTATATGGAAAATATTTTTATTTTGAACTTTGATTATTCCGGTAAATATACCAAGAGTAGCGGCAAAAAATTAGAAAATGATACATATATGTTTTATTAGGGTCTTATTTAAAACCAAATAGCTACAGCGATTTAAGCTGCGGCAAATTTCGTTGTGCGTACTTTAGTTCAGAACTGACGTACAATTAATATGTGTTCTCTTGTGATGTTACATAATCAGTTTTTGTTAGGAATAACCCACGATCAGTTCAATATATTCTTAAATTTGCTGATATTGAAACAAAAACCTTTACACTGACAGAAATGAGCTAGAAAGGTGTAAAACATCATGCTGGAATACTGCTGGGATACTTTCACAAATGGTCCAATAGACAGTAACATGTGTATAACACCTAAGACTTCCAAATGTTTTATCGTAAAAAGTTCGTTACGCGCTATGACCCTCATTTTCATGTTCAAAAGAGGGTCATGACCCTCATTTGGGCTTTCAGAGGTTGACAGGTATGGCTATTAAAAAGAAAAACAACCAAGACAATGCTGTTCACATTGATTTAATGTTGAAATGGCCTAAGCAATGAATATAAGGAAACTCAAATCAGACAACTGCTATTTCTCAAAACTTTGCTCAGCAATATATTTTTAAATCAATAAAAGCAAGCCATGATGGGAATAAATCTTGTCTACCACTTAGAAGTTAAAAACACAATAACTATTCAGTAAAAGCTAAATTTGCCTGATTTCGGAAGAAACTGCAATTTTTACTAAAATCTGTAGTATGTATTTTTACTTCATATATCAGACAATGTGTGTACAAGGTACAGCTCTTGATTCCTTAGAGCTTTTTGGGGGAAAAGATTAAAGATTTACCTCCTAAGAGTATTGAACTGTTCATACTTAGGGCTATTCCATTAAAAAGGATGTACCAGAGTCGGAAGGCAGAAAATGAAAATTCTTGTGGGTTCTTGTCTATTTTGTTTCTTATTTCTACACTCATATTTGTCCATTACCCTTGGTTGTGGGGGTAATAGAAACTTGCCTTCCGACCCTGGAACATGCATTTTAGTGGAAAAGCCCTTAGCATTTTATGATTATTGTTAAAAACAATTAATAAAAATCTAGCTTTGAGCACCTGAATATTCCTTCTGTTTGAACACCATTTAATCTAAGTACTTCCTCTGATAGAGTCGTCTGTAACCATGGCAACTTTCTATCTGGAAATCTTTCTTTCTGTAGATCTAAAATTTCTTCTAATGTACTCCCAAACATAGATGGATTAAATATTGATTTCTGAAAGATGAAAAATTTTGACATTATTAGAATGTATTTTAACAACAAACCTTTTGAAATTAAGGTATTGCAACAACTGATTTTCAAAGATTGGTTTTGACACCAGCACAGAAGTACTGGGCAATGGGGATGATAGTACCATTGAAGACTGAAAGCAGAAGCATCAACCCATTGTTCATAAACAACACATGTGTTACCTGCACTATTTTTGACTCTATGAAGCTCTAACAATTGTATAATGAAAATTCCATAAACAAGTTAGATTCTTATACATCTTCTTTACATGAAGAACTTGATCATGTAAAGAAGATGTATAAGAATCTATCTTACAGTTTGAAGGAGTTGTGGATTAACGAATCAAAACAACAAATAAGCAACTGTGGACTTTGAGAACCTCTAAAATCAGTAAATTTTCTTTTTTTTAAATCCAAGATTAGGCACACACCTGAACAATCCTAACAGTTTGGCTGTAATAGGACTTATGTTTTGAAAGATTTGGAATAAACAAACTGAAATACAACCACTTGAGATGACACAAAAATTGTAGTTGGTTTGTAAGAGTTCTGTTGTTGGCCATTTTGATAATTTGCGTTTGAGCAGATACATTTGTACAATCAAACAAAAATCAAACTGATACCCATGGAAAAATAAACAGCTGCGCCAAGTCGCATGATACGCCCGTCGTCACCCCTTCAAAACTTAAAATGATTTTGGTAAGGGGTTCTCAATTTAGAAGCACCTATAACTGCCTAATTGAGCTTGATATCTCTTTAACAAATCAACCTGCAGAGTTTGAAGTGAGGTGATCAAAGTACTTATACATAAGAGTGTGACATGTTAAAAATTGCCTTAAATTTGACAAATAAAGTCCTATAACTCTTTCAAGAACAATCAAAATTTTGCAAAAAAATACACAGATCATGAGGCAATCATACCTAATACCTCTACAAAGTTTGAAGTGAATTGGCCATATGGTTGTCAAGTTAGAGGGCGACATGTAAAAACATTCCCTTAAAATTGACGAATAAAGTCCCATAACTCTAGACAGAAAAATCCAAATTTCACGAAAAAGTATACAGATCGTGAGGCCATCATATCCAATACCTCTATAAAGTTTGAAGTGCACTAAAAGGGTAGTTGAGTTAGAGCGTGACATGTAAAAATTGCCTTAAATTTACGAATAAAAACCTATAACTCTTGTAAGAAAAATCGAAATTTCACAAAAAAGGATACAGATAGTGAGGCAATCATATCCAATACCTCTACAAAGTATGAAGTGAATTAGCCATAGGGTTGTCAAGTCAGAGCGCAACATTTAAAAAATTGCCTTCAAATTGACGAATAAAGTCCCATAAGTCTTGCAAGAAAAATCCAAATTTCAAGAAAAAGTATACAGATCGTGAGGCCATCATATAAAATACCTCTACAAAGTTTGAAGTGAATCAGTGTAACGGTTGTCAAGTTAGAGCGCGACATATGAAACGGACAGACAGACAGACAGACAGACAGACAGACAGACGGAAGGACGAACAATCAGACATCAGTATACCATAATACGTCCGTTATTAGACGGGCGTATAATAAATCTACTGAGTCATTTCTCAACATGTAACGGTATGTGTCACTTATTTTGCTAAAAATATCTCAGGCAAATGCCAAAATTTACTTGGATAATCAATTAATACACTTTACACATACATGTATTCTAATAAAAAAAAATAAATGGTGAAATGTAATTTTTGTTTGCATTGTATAACCTTTTGTCCCTCTTTTATCCAGGAAAAACAGAGAAGCTGACATTTCTTATGTAAACAATCTACCAAAAAGATAAAACAAATCACATCATAATATGGCAAAAAAGGATTGGCTTGAAACTACCATATGGTATAAATACTTAGACCATACATTGATTACAAGATATAGAACAATAATGAAAGCATTTTTCTCTGATTGAATTGCAGCCTACCAATCACCACTACCTTAAGAATTCAACGAAAAGTACTCTTTTATCTATAAGTAGAGGGCTACCATTAACTAATAACCGAGAGACTAATACTTAGGTATAAGTAAGTACCACTATACCAGTATATTGTTGTAATCTTCATTTTCTTTTAGAATTCACTCATACACCAAAGAATAATACTGTAAATGTGTAAATTTTCTTGTGGGGATAATTATCTCTTATTTCACTTTGGGAATTTAACAGGAATATAAATCCAAAATGAATACTAATGCTTACTCCACCGGTGCACCTGATCTCACCCATGGTTTTTTATTGGGTGTGTATTGTTCATCTTTGTGTGTATGTGTGTGTGTCTTAATTTTTCTTTTCTGTGCCATACTCATGTTGTGTCTCTGTTTCCCTGTTGTTTCCAATGTAACCATTGTCCTTGGATTATTCTTTTCAAAATTACAGTTCAGTTCTCACTTACCTTACTAATAATAGCAAACAATTTACAATCAATTTTCGAAGATCAGCGAATTTATAAACACAGATAAGGTTCGGGTATGGCACTTCGTGAAATTCCTGTGAAAATAACCATGTTTACAGTAACTGTTCTAAAACAATAAGGAAGTCATGTAAATATATATGCTACCTTTGCTTGTTCTATTTCATCTAAATTTGGTTTTCTCTGGCCTTTTTTTGGTCCACTCTGTACCATTTTCTCCAGCCTTTTAGAGCACTGTTGAGCAAAATGACTAATTGGTATCTGTTAAAAATAAAATAACTGTTAGTGATGTTAAATGATAACTAATAACAATATTACTATAAAAACAAACAAGAGCTGTCGCCGATAGGCATAATACAGTCATACCCCCACTCGTTGAACCCTGAATCAATATGATTTATGCAAATTTTAGTGTGTGTGGACAAAATATAGGTGTGGACACAGTACAACTGTGGACACGATGCAAGTATGAACATAATTATTTAATCCTCATGAAAAAACAGAATGAAGTAACCCACATGTCTGAAAATGCATCATAAAATTTCAAATGACTATACAAAGATCGTGACAAAATGACTTAAATTCAATACTATGACAAAAACAGTAAAAATTCAAAATCAGGAAGTAGAAATCAGAGAGCTCTTAAAATCACTCACAAGACACAACTCATGACAACGAAGCAGCATATCAAATTTCAAATGAATCCCTTCAAGGAGACTAGGGAATTTTGTGACGAAAATTTTACTATTATGAACAATACAGTAAAAATTCAAAGTCCCGTCAAACAGGAAGTTGATATCAGAGGCACTAAAAATATCTTACAATGCACAAATCATTACAAAAAAGCTGAATACCAAATTTTAAATGAATCCCTTCAAGGTGACAGGAGAATTTTGTGACGAAAATTTCACTATTATTACCAATGCAGTAAAAATTCAAAGTCCCATCAAACAGGAGGTTGATATCAGAGAGCACTTAAAAAAGCTTACAAAGCACAACTCATTACAACAAAGCAGCATACCAAATTTCAAATGAATCCCTTAATGCAGACCACAGAATTTTGCGACCAAAAAATATTGGACGGAATGACGGACGGACAAGGGTATTCCAATATAGCATCCACTCATTGAGTGGGGGTATAACTTCAATGAATTGTCGTGTAGTTTGAAGCTTAACTCATAATTGTGAAAATACGAATTTGGCTATATTTCAGCCTTTATGAAGTTGCATAAAAATATGAGAATAAAGCAATAAAACAGAAGTGTTGCAGTGTAAGTCAAATCAAACAAACTATTGTTTCATCACAATATATGGGGAACAACCTCTTTACACACAAAATGTTGTTCTATTTATTAGTTAGTCAATGTATTTACTGCTCATATCTCTAAGTCTTTCAATTATATACCATATTATTGCTATGAAATGCTCTCAACCTTAATTTGCTTGAAATCCTCATGTGCCCCTTGGAATCCTGCTTTTATGTTAATTTCCTTATTTATTTAAAATACTTCTATACTGACTTGAACGTCATTGTGCATGATGTATATTCATTCTAGTGTATTTGAATTATCAAGCTCATCATGTTATTTGTTTGAATTTCAGTGCTAACATTTGGTCAAAAGTAACATTATTTTTATTTTTTGCATCTGTATAGTAAAAAAAAACATCATAACAGAGTTTACTTTGTATATAAAGGTAAGATCAATGATTTTTGTGATTAGTATTCCCTATGGTTTATGTGCTACTTAATAAGCACACTTGAAACCTAATAGCTCCTAGTTTGATCAATTGACACTGAAGAAGCTGTAAAATCATTATTTAAAATTTTTTTT